>VYZP01057683.1:0-88249 GCA_013400635.1 Hypocryptadius cinnamomeus | reverse complement strand
TCACAGGACACCCAGGACAGGTGAGGCTGGGGGGATCACAGGACACCCAGGACAGGTGAGGCTCGTGCCGCTGGGTCTGTGTGAGTGGCTGAGGGTCACTGCTGTCCCCTGTCTCATCCCTCCCTCTCCAAAGCTCCGAGGTAGCCGTGCACAGAGTGGTGAAATATCCTCACTGGGGATTTGGGGTGAGGGATGCTCCCCTTCAGTTTCCACTCTGCATCGTGTTTTGAAGTGCTTTTCCCACATTTAGTGAATGCTGGTGGTTTGGAGGCTCCATTAAAATAAATCCCAGGATTCTGTGGGTGCTTCCTCACCTAGCTGGAAGGACTTTAGTGAGCTCCCTCAGAGGTGATGTGTTCTCATGGTGTTCTGGCTGCCAAGTGCCTGCTGGAAATAGTCCTCCAGGCTGCTTTCAACTTCAAACCAACTTCATTCTGAGTTTTTGGGAAAGGTTTTAGATATTTCCTTTTCATCAAGCTGGCAGATTTACACATCCTGTCCAACCTCTTCAGCCCCCGTGGCCCTTCCTGTGGTGTCCACACGTGGTACCTCAGCAGGGGTGAGCAGGACAGCCACCTCCCCTCTTTGCTGCACTCAGAATCAAACCCTGTTGCTGCTTTAAGCTGCCCATTTTGATAACTTTAACACACCAGACCAAAAGGCCAGGGCAGAACCCACTGCTCAGTGCCCAGCTGCAGCCCCGAGCTCTTCCAGGCAGGGCAGGAGGGGTGGCAGAGTTCTGACTCATCCCTTTGCTGTCCTGCCCAGAGGGGAAGGAGAGGATCCTTGCTCCAGCACAGCAGCCATTTCAATATGCTTCTTGCACAGCTGGAAATCATGGCAATAGCATCAGCTGCCAAGGGGAGCTGGGAGATTTGGCAGGATTCAGAGGGAAAGAGGGAGCAGTTAAATCATTTGTGAAGGGTAAATGCACCAAAGGCATTTGGAGGGGGCCAGGCTCAGCGTGGTCCTGCTCTGCCCAGCCCCAGGGAGGGATGGAGCAGGGCCCAGCCCCAGCAGGGCACCCACAGCTCCTGGTCTTTGTTCCACAAGCCTGTCCCCATCACAGACAGCTGGAATACCTTCCAACTGGGATGGAATTATTGTTGAGTAAGGAAATATGTGCTCTGTAACCTCACTGCAAAAAACCACTGTAAAGCACGAACAGGAAGTGTACAATATATTCCTTTCCAAATTAATTGCTATTATTCTGATTAAAACACATTATCATATAAATATTTGATTAAGAATGTGATTAAATCTTTCTTGCTCATGAACTGTGACAACTTTAAAGTCTAACCTTTTATAGCTTGGCATCACATCATTATTTTTCTCATTAGCTACATTTAATAATTCGATCTCATAATATGCTTTGCCATTTGGAACCTTCCTTTGTGTGCCAAGTTCAAATCAATGCTGTTAGTTATTTGTGCCACTGCAGATAATTAAACAAAAATTAACAACAATTTCACCCTGCAGTCTGGCTGTGGGTAGAGAGGAGTTGGAGAAGGGGAGCAGATCACAGAGCACAAGTCAAAGGGGTTCTTCTGCCATCGAGGTGGTGCAAAGCTGGCCAGGAGCAGTGTGGGAAAGTGGAGGTGTCTCCTGGAGGCTCCAGTGATTCAGAAAGTCCCTTTCCACCAGGTAAAGCCTCTGGGCATCACAGAGTGAGCAAACTTGCTGTGGACTCTCATGAAGGATGTGACAGAGCAAAGTGGGGACCAGCTGGGTCCTGGCTGTGTGGGGAGGAGAACCAGAGGAGCTCTACCTGAGGTTGTCAAGGGGTCGCTCTGAGCAGAGCAGTGTCCCCCTCTCCAGGACACACATCCCTGGGATTCAGGCGCTGCCCTGGCTCCTTCCCCTGGCTCCGGGCTGTTCCTTTGGGGAGCTCAGTGTGCTGCAGCCTCCCCCTGTCCCTCAGCAGGATCAGGCCCTCACAGGCTGTCTGGATGCCTCTGTCTCTCCCAGCTCACTGCAAACAGCCAGAGCCCACTTTCCTAATTTAAACCTCACACAAAAGCTTGCCTTACATGGTCACCCATGCTATTTTTAGGTCCGCCAATTAATCCAGCTCCGTTTGAGCTGGATTAGAGATCACATACCCCCTTAATTATAGGTGTATAAACTCCAGACTGGCAGCTGTTTTGACATTCTCAGCTGGGAAATTTGCCCTAAGCAGCCGTCCCCTCCCTGGTGTGGCAGGATTGAGGCCCGGGGCTCTGCCTTGGTGCCCATCTGCTGCGGTGGCACCGCGCCTGCTCCGGCGCTTGGACGCCTGCCCTGGGACACAGGTGCCAGGCAGAGTGAGCTGTGATGGGCAGCCTCCCTTCTTATTATTTTTCTTTTTTTTTCTTTATATATATATATTTTTTTTTTCCCCCTCCCTCTGTAGGAAATTCTCCCGTCTCCCCAGGCTTTTTCTTTCCGCTGAGGACATCTGCCAGGAAGAAGGAGCCCGTGCTAACGCGCTTCCAAGGTGGGGTCTCCATGGGGGGCTGCTGGATGTGCCTGCCCCACACGATGGGCAATGGGGGCAGCTCCTGGCACTGCCAGAATGGAGCCTCTGTGCAGGGATGCTGGCCTGGCAGGGCTCGAGCTCCCACACGCAGCAGCACGAGGGGCTGCCCATGGCACTGCTCTGTGCCCTTGGCACTGCTCTGTGCCCATGGCTTCTGTGGGGCTGCTGTGCATCTCAGACCATGCAGGGCACACAGTCAGGTATGCACATCATGAGTAACCCCACAGCTGCTGCTCTGATGCTCCAAGGGTGGCACATTGCCGCTCTCCCTGCTGGGGTTCCTCTCTGGGGACAGGGACACCCAAGTGAGGAGCTGCCTTTTTTATTTTCATATGGGTAGGGGAGGTTTTAAAGCTGAACATCCATAGAATTGCCCATTTCAGTGCTGCTGACTGGTGGATTTCTGGCAGGAGCCTGCTGACACCTAAAACAAAGAGGAAACTTCAGAGAGAGTTCTGTGAGAACCCTCCCTGGGACGGGGCTGTATCCAGCCCAGAGGCAGGAGCTATCACCCTGTGGCATCTCCAAAGGCCCCACGTGTGGGGCAGGGCAGGACTGGAGGCTCAGACCCTGTGTCATTGTCCCGATCCCAGCCGGGGACCCTCCGGGTGCAGCTGCCGGGGCAGCGCCGCTAATTGTGGCTGCGGGCAGGGGAAGGTCCCGGGCTGGGCCATACCTGAGCAGTGACATAATGTCACAGGGGTGACAGTGCCACCCCCGTGCGAGGGTCCCCGCGGGTCCTGCTCCAGCTCTCCATGCCCAGTGGTCATCTCAGTTCTTTTCTTTGCTGGGAGATGGAGGCTGGACAAGAGCTGGCACAAACGCTGTTTGATCCCAACAAACACTTTTTTGTTTCAGTGTGATATCAAATGCTTTTGAGCCGAGTGAACAAAGCACCCTCTTGCTGGAGCTCCCCTCCTCGCTGTCTGGCAGTGTCAGCAGCATTAGCACAGGACAATCCTCTGTCCTTTTCCTGGCAATCTCACTGCACCTCTTGGATCACATTTAATTTTGTGTTTCTGTTGAAGTCTGGCACACTGCATCTCGTGGGACAGCTCGACGACCAGGCACAGGCTCCCAAAGGAGTTTTCCACTGAAGCTGCAGCCATCTACATTAACTCCTCCTGTTTTCCACTGCCCATTGGGGAAAAAGCCGTGTTATTGCTGCCAGTGCTGCCCTCGGAGAGGGAGAGGCTCAGTGCTGTGTTGGTGTCTGGCTGTTGCCTTCAAGCAAAGCTCTTCCCTGGCACAAGGGTTCAGTGAGGAGGCCCCGCTGCTGCAGGGCTATTGAGGGGTGATTTGTGAAGCCACAGGCCAGGGTGAGTGGTGAGGGTGGAATGAGCCCATTTTCCAAGTCAGCTCTGCAGCTGCCTAGGACAGGCCAGCTCTCCCAGCTGGCAGTGACATCCCAGGGGTGCCAGAGGAGCCCTGGGACACTCTGGGGCCCAAGCAGGAGGCACAGGGACAGGCACACACTGCTGCCAGCTCCTGCTCCTCAGCACAGAGCTGGAAAGGAAACATGAGGATTTCCTGAGCTGCTCTGACCATCAATGCCCTGGCAGAGCATCAGTCCCACCTGTGTCTTTACAGAGCTGTTTGGAAAGAAACGTGTCTGGCAGGGGTCAAGAAGGGGAAAGTGGGGGTATCTGCTTTTGTGGGCTTTGGGAACTCATAAAAGCTCTGGTGGAGTTCTGGGAGAAGGCTTTTAGGCTGTTCTGATCCAACCCCTGGCTCTGGGATGCAGGGGCTGCTCCTCTTTGGTGGGTACCAGGCTTTTGCTGCCACGGGCAGTGGAGGAGGATTGCAGGAAGGTTGGAGCAGGAAGGTTTCTGTCTGACAGAGGTTTCCCAGAGTGACTCACAGGGCAGCAATTCTGCCCATCCTCATCCCACTTCCAGGACATACCTGTGGTGGATTCCTGAGGCACCAAAACCGTCCCCCAGAGAGAGCATTGTGAGATATCACTGTGAATCACCCCAGGGTGTGAGGGGTTTTCTGAGTGTCCCTGTCCCCACACCCAGGGCTGGACCACCTGCAGAACAGCTCTGCCAGCTGAGAATTGAGCAATGGGGCTCAGAGGCTCAAATCCTCCTTCCCCATCCATCCTTTAGCACAGCCCATGGCTGCTCTGTGCTAATAATGAGGAAACCAAGCAGGGGAAGTGAATCTATGAATCTCTGCAGAGGGTTCTGTACAAAGACCTAAAACTTCATCTCATGATAGTGACCAGCACCAGCCAGTCCTGATCAGGTGCAGCCACTGGAGGACTTGGATGCTGCTCACAGCATTCAGAGCCATCCAAATTCCTCTTGTCCACTGCCAACACAGTGGAGAAAACCCCCTGTGAGGTGAGAGAGGCCCTGCCAGCCCACTCTGATACCTTCAAGTTCTCTCAATAGCCAGCAGGAACCACAATTAACGTCTGCTGCAATTTCTTCATTACCATAATGACAGTGCTCAGCAAAATCTATGGGAGGCATCGACGGTGACGCCCAGATGCTGGAAGCACACGATGCCACATGGAAAATCATGGCCTGGTATAAAAACCCAGCTTTTATATGGTACAGCTGCCTCTACATAATGCGCTGGTAATTTATCAGTGGATGGCATCTGGTTCTTTCCTGTCATTCTTCGACTTCCAGACAACCATAATCTCAAGTGTCTTAATAATAACAACACAGACCTGCCAGACAGGGGAGGGGGGAGGATGGAAAGGGGGTGGGGAGCAAAATTGCTCCTTTTGTGCTGTTCTACCCAAATTAGAGGGGAAAACCAGAAAAAGGAAAGCCTGGTGGGGGGCTGGGAGTGCTGTAGGGGGGGCTGGGGTGGCACCACAGGTCCTGGAGGAATCTGCATGAGGGGCACCTTGCAGAAGCCATTGCTTTGGTATCCAGGTCAGGAAGGGCTTCCAGGCATCTGCTCTTCCTGGGGCAAATTTCCCTGGGTCAGTTTAAAGAAAACCATTTGGCTGAAGGTGAAATCTGAGTGTGTGCACAGCGGTGGTGCAGGGTGACACTAGGGCAGAGCTCAGCCTGAAGCCTGGGGCTGCACAGCATGGAGGGACAATTCTGGATCCTGCAGTGGCTCCATGGCAAAAAGTGTTAAAAAGGGTTGGAGATGGGACCTTTGCCTTTGGAGCTTCAGCCACACTGCTGGATGCTGCAAAGCTGTGCCAGTGTCAAGCTGCCCTGGTGTCCCTGTCACAGAGACCTCTCCTGGCACTTCTTCCCACTCCCTGGGGGAGTGACACTCCCTGGGGGAGTGGGCTGTGACACTACAGCAATTTTGGGGCGCCTGAGGGTGGGCAGCCCAGTCCTGATGTGCTGGGGGTGTGAGGAGCCAAACCTTTACAGCCTGTCACAAGTCTGGGAACATGAAATGTCTGCATGTCCAACACATCATCACAGGAGTGTGTTAACTCCTGGTGCACCTCCCATGGGAGTCAGGGGAAATTCCCAGGGTGGGGCTGAGCCCTGTGAGTGACTCTGCAGGGCCAAATCTATCCCTGGGATATAGCAGCAATATGTATATGGATATGGATATGGATATGGATATAAATATAAATATAAATATAAATATATATCACTAACACCACGGGGCTGGGTCAGAGCTGCCTCAGATCAAGTCTGGGGATGGAGCAGCGCCCAGTGCTGGTGGTGACACGGTGGTGGCCCAGCCCCTATCCACCCCCAGCACACTCTGGGCCCCCGCAGGGGCTGTGAGATGTGGGATATGGGATGTGGGATATGGGATGTGGGAAGTGGAATGCGGGATACGGGTTGTGGGATGCGGGATATGGGATGCGGGATGTAGAATATAGGATGCGGGATATGGGATGCGGGTTGTGGGATGCGGGATATGGGACGTGAGCGCCCAGTGCTGGGCTGTGGGATGCGGGACGCGGGATATGGGATGCGGGATATGGGATGCAGGTTGTGGGATGCGGGATGTAGGATGTGGGATGCGGGATATGGGATGCGGGATGTAGAATGCGGGATGCGGGATGCGGGATGCGGGCCGTGGCAGGCTGCCTGCTGCCACCACGAGATGGCGAGCGAAGGAGCCTCTTGGCAGGGCTGTCCCAGGGAAAGGGGCTCGGCTCTCGGATGGCTCAGCCTGGCTTCCCGCAGCCGGGGATGAGAGGAGGGCGGGAAGCATGTATGGACACATCGACAGCCAGGCTGGGCGAGAACAAGGATGCTTGAAGTTTTCCAAGCAGGATTCGGGAGGGGGTGGCCACCCATCCCGCGGCTGTTCACAGCCCTGCCTACCCCCATCCTCTGAACCTCCAGGGGAAGGGTGGCTGCCTGGACCCCCTCCATCCCCTCTGCTGTCAGGATAACCCACTGCAGCTGGGGGGAGTGGGGCAGAGCCAGGCAGGAGGGGTGAATGGCAAACGAAGGGCACCTGGAGGGTGGATAGACCCTGAGATGAGGGACAGGAGCAGGAGCAGGAGCCCTGGCTGGGGTTGCCTGGAGAGCAGGAGGAAGGGATTTTCCTGGCCCTGATGGGGAGTGCTGCTGTATGGAGGTGGGTGTTGGGGCTGTCTGTGCCTGGGGATGGGGAGGCTCTGAGTGAGCCCTGTTGCAGAGAGGTGAGGATGATGAGCAGGACGATGGAGACCAGCAGGGCTGAAGTCTTGCTCATCTGATTATTTTTGGTGACTCCTTCCTGCCCTGCTCTTGTGCATGCACACAGGTCCCAGCCTTTGGGCTGTGGGGATTCTGTTCCTGCCTGGATTTGAGCTGGCAGGAGGGTTTGGGGCATCCCTGAGGGTGGTTCCCATCTGTCTCTGTCTGTAAAAGGGTCAGCAAAGCTGCTTCCCCCTGGATATTTCTGCTGGGAAAGTTTCCTGTGGAAGCCAGCTCAGAGCTCCATGGGGAGAGATGTCTGCAGGGACTAGAAGGGCTTCTTGTTAAATATGTGCACACAGGAATTGTATGTGAGCTCTGGGAGCACCTCCCCAGTGCTGGGGATGGGTGGCATTGGCACAGCTGCCGTTCAGCAGGGTCTGGCAGCTCTGTGACCTCCAGAGCCAAGCCTGGGGCAGCAGGGTGGGCAGCAGAGTCCCCTCACCCTGCAGGAGCACAGCAGTTACTTTGCTGCCCTATTGTGGCAAAGGAATGGTTATAAGAGCCACTTTGTAGAGGGGATTAGTGCCCCAACACACACAGCCAGTGCCCCTCCCAGGGCACCCTGACCTGCAGACCTGTTTTCACAATTTGTGTCAGTCCAGAGTATCTTGGTTTGTTGGTTTTTGGTTTGGCTTTTTTTTTGTTTGTTTATTTTTATGTTTTGGGGGGTTTTTTTGAGTTTTTTTGTTTGGTTGGTTGGTTGGTTGTAGGGTTTTTTTTTGTTTTTGGGGGGTTTTTTGTGTGTGTACAGAATTTCTGGTTGGTTTGTCCTTTTAAGATAGGAGGGGAGTAGAGAGATGTGTTATTTTGCCCTGCTTTCTCTGTTTGTACAGTAAGAGATAAGCCCCATATTATGTAAACAATCAGACAAATTGTGCTGAACTGCATCTGTTGGTGCTAACTGGGACAGCTTTACCTTGGGAGGGTGCCTGGGTGGGAGGAGATGCTTGGCTGGAATGAGTGCAGATGATGCCAATTTCACCTTGGAGATGAAGTTTTTCAGGCTTGCATCAAGCTCTTGGGCAGGAACCCAGAGGTGAGGCACCTCTCTGCCGTGTCCTGTGAGGTTCCTGGGGTTGGACATGGATTCCAGAAGGGCTCCAGCGCAAGGCAAGGCAGCTGAGCCACAGAAACAGCTCTGCTGCTGTGCTGGGGGAGTTCAGCCTCCTGTGAAGGAGGTTCAGGCTCATGCAGACCATGCCCAGAGCGGGTTTGTGGCCTGGGACACTGAAGTCCCAGCAGTGTGGTCCCTCCTGAACGGCTGCACGCTCATGTGTTCACAGGGGGACTTCTGGCACCACGCTGAACCTGTCTTCAGTGGTCACCTGAAACACTCTCTGAAAATGTAGCTGTAAACCAAACAAAGCAGCCAGTTACAGAGCCCCCACATCCTGCTTGCTTTTGTGCAGAGTTGAGACAAAGTGACCCAAGCCAGCCTGCCCTGTGCAGGGTCTGTCCTGCCTGGGTGGGCACCCAGCTCCTGTGAAGGGACTTTGTGCTGCTTTGTGCCCAGCTGCTGGCCTGGACTGGAGGGTGTTTTGTTCTCTGCTGGAGGCACAGGTCTCCTGGCAGCCTTTTGAAATCCTGCACGGTCCTGTGCACCCCCAGCCACACCCAGGGCAGTGGGTGCAGTGTTTGGGCCGGGTCTCCTTTGGGGCTGCACTCCCCGAGCTCTGTGCCACCCCTCAGCACACAGGCAGCAATCCTGGGAAGGATCTGGTGTGTTAGGAAGCATTTCCCAATGTGTCTCCAGTGTGTGGACTAACAAGTGCTTGCAGGCTCTGCTTGCATTTCTTTCTTCCCAAGGAGCTTTCAGCTGGGCTGCCTGTCCCTGCTCACCACAGCCTGAGCCAGCCCTGCCCCTTCCCTGCTCCCTGGCCCCCTCCAAACCCAGACCTCCACTAAAATCAGCTGGCTTTGCTCTTGGGGCACTGGCAGCCCATGAACCTGGGGTGCTGCTGGATGCTTTGCCCCTCTCCAGGATTGCTCTGCAGCCCCTCCTCACACAGCCAAGCCCCCCCAGGCCAGCACAGCCCCTCTGATTTCTGCAAAACTGGCACAGCCCGCCCTGGCAATTTGCAGGAAAGGCTGAGCACAAACAGAGTCGATGTGTCCGTGGCTTTGCTTAACAAACGGCGTGTGCTGCCCTCTGAGAGCCGTGTTTACCCTGCCTGCAGGGCTGGCCCCGTGCACAGGTGAAATGTTCCCGGAGCAAAGGGCAGCCTGGGCAGCAGGAATCCAGCACTGGGACAACAAACACGTTACGCCAGCGGGTGAGCTGGAGCTGCATTCCTCAGTGTTTGTGCTCGGTGTGGGGGTCCCTGGGATGGAGGGGGAGCTGCCAAGGGGCCCTTTCTCTTCATTAAAACAGAAGTGTAGTTAGGCTTTATCAGGTTCAGTGTTAATTAACCTGCAGGGATAAAGCACCTTGCTTTAGAGCTGCCTCTTTTCTGGAGCTGCTGGTTGAGTTTTTGTGGTCAGTCTGGTATTCACCTCTTTTTACATCCTGTTGATGGAAGTGTTGGGTGAGAGGGACCTTGGGAGGGCTCTGCTCTGGTCTCTGAGCTGCTGCCAGGGCTGTTTTGGGTCAGCTGTGTCTTGTCCTGGACATGTCCAAGGGCAGAGCCTCCTCAGCCTCTCAGGCAGTCTCACCCACCCACCCTCCAGGGGAAACTTTCCTGGTGTTCACCCAGGCACGGCCTTGGCACATCCCTGGCACCACAGGGCGTGGGGCTCTGCTCTCCCAGCCTTGCCAGTCCCCTCTGCCTGCTCCCACCTCGGGAGCAGCCTGGTAGGTCTGGGGGTTGCCAGTGAGACACATGTTTTTCCAAAGAAATACATATTTCCATAAAAAACAAACACTGCTGCCTTGGGTCAGCCCTGAGGTCTGCTCAGCCCCTTCCTCACAGGTAGGAGGCTGCAGATGTCCCACAGCTCAGAAATGAAACCTGCCCCAAGAGGAAATGCCTTCCTGGTGCCCAGCTGGGAAGACTGAACTTTCCTGTCCTTTTTGAAACATTTATTTTTTAAAATGTAGCTTATCCACCATTTTGGCTGGAGCTGGACTGGTGAATGCTGCTGGGAAATGGAGTTTGGATCTGAACAATTCCTCTGTGAGCTCTGGAGGGGTGGTGGATCTTTATCTCTCTTCAGTCTCCCTTGGCAACATCTATTTACATGGCTGCACAAGCTGCTGAAATAGTTACTTCACTCTGGTCTTTTGTTTTGTTTCACTGGAAACCAATATTTTGGCCATGTCAAGGCTTGAATTCTTTTGTGGCATGTTTAATCCAGGTTTGATGGCTTGCTCTGCTCCCAGAGGTAGAAAACCAAATAGAAATGAATACAGGGAAGGAACTGATGACATGTTAAAGAAACTGGGGCGGGAGAAAAAACCCCAAAAACGTGAAGTATCAGCAATTTGGCAGAAAGCTTTTTTTATGCTTTTTTTTTTTTTTTTAATATGACTTATGAGACTTCATGAATCTCTGTTTAAAAAGGAGGGAGATGGTGTCAGAGCCTTTGGTGGCACAGCCAGATCATGGAGGAAGTTCTCACTGACTGAAGGATTTGGGGGTTTCTGTGCACAGCTGACAGGGATTAGTCCATCCTGCAGGCTGGGGATGTTCCTGACTTCTGAGCTTTTCCTCCTGGCTGGTGGCACCAGCAGGGACAGTTTTGATGGGAGTTGTCACCTTCATCTTGTAGTGATGGGGACCTCAGTGATGGGACTGGCTTGTGGTGCCCACGTCTCTCTTGCCTCTGCGTTTTGTGACCTAACAGCATCCTCACCCTTACACAGAGCCAGCCTGGGGGGAGGCTGCTTCCCTGGGGTGTGGTGCCTCCAAGCAGGACTCTGGGTGCCTCTTTTTCTTCCCAGCTGCCCTGTCTCACCTCTTTTGAGCATAAGTTCTCTGGACAAGGAGCTTTCGATGGAGGAGGGAGGTTATGGCTCCATTTGTGCCTGGGGGTGCTGCTATTTCAAACAGCCAGAGCAGAATTTTTGCAGCAGCTGAGCAGCCTCTGCCCAAGTAGGTATTTATTTGTTTGGGAGCCTGGAGGGGAATTTCACTTGCTGCCTTATCTGCCTTATCTGCTTCTGCCCTGAAGCCAAAGTGGTGACGAGTGTTTTCTTCTCATTTATCTGTGTACCTGCCTTAGTGATTGGCCAGAAGGGATGGAGGATACTGTAGATCTCCAAACAAATCACTTTCTTCCAATATGCATAATTTACTAGGTTATTCAAGGAATCAATGCTACCAGATTGCTTATCAGCCTGGATAGGGCACTGCTGCTCCCCTTGCAATGTTCACACGCAAATCTAAGCAGGATCTCTTGGAAAGCTTTTATCTGGGATTGATCTTCAGCTAAGATAGGCATTATCTGCACCAAACAAATGGGTTTTGTCCTGTAACCCATGGTGATGCTGCAGACAGGGCAGCCAGAGGGCCAGTTTGGATTTGCCCCTGGGGCTGGGCTGTGCAGGCTGCAGTGCTGGGTCCTGCTGGGCTGCTCAAACCTGCCTTCCACTGCCCTGCCACCTCCCTCGAGCCCCCAGCCCACCTGGAAAGGGGTTGTCTTCCTCTTCTCCTTCCCCCAAGCCCATATGGGTGCAGCCCCAGAGCTCAGGACAGTTCCTTCTCTTGCTCTCATTCCTGTTCCTCCTCCCTTCCCCCGGTGCCAAGAGGCTGGGGGGGTCTGACCCCCATCCCAAGGAGACCCCCATCACACCTCCACCATCTTGCCTTGTGTCTGGCAGCACATCCTTGGCCCTGACACAGGATAACCTGGCCTAAATAATGGATTACAAGAGCTGATCTCACTGTGCAGATCATTTTGCTGGCTTTGTAAAGTTAATCAGTTTACATGTTGCCGTTAGGTCAGGAAAGCTCCCTTTACCTTAAATAATTAATCAAGATCAATTAAACACAGAGTAATTGTGAAGAACAGCAAAAGGCAGAATGACCCTCATTTCTTCCCCTTCTTTATCATGTTTAGACAACCCAGTGAACAGCACATCTTGCAGAGCTTGGGCAGTGAGAGAGTAACTTACATTTATGTCTGTGATGACAGCTCTATCCCGAAGGTTTGACCTAATTACTGTGTCTTGTCTCGACTTCTGTCTGGGAGTTATTGTTGCTGTCATTGTGGCAAATGCAGCTAATGAAAACATCCAGTGGTTCCATTAAAATATCAGCCTGGTGAGTTGGCTCTGCTGTGCAAGTGCAAATGGATGTTTCTGAATTTCTGAATTTTTTTGGTGACTTATCACATCACTTTGAAATTTTCCTCCAAGAGTTCTAATGAGTATTTTGTTTGGGTGATGTGTGGTAAGACCAAAGAAGAAACTTCTTGAAAATAATTCTGTCATGCATTTGGTAATTATTAAAACTCAGTACCCCCTAAGAGGAAACTGAAATGCCTCTCATGTAGGAGAACTTTACAGAGGCTGAGAGTTTTGGCCCTTTTAGTTGATCTTGGAGCTGCTTGGACATAACTTACAGTACTTTATACAGATATTTCTTGAGCTGTTTATTGCACAAATAATGTGGCTGAACATGGTAGCAGCCAGTACAGAAGCTGGTAGAAAGGAGCATGGTATGTCCCAGTGACAGAACTTCCAAGAAGCCCTTGGGAGGGAGCTGGGGGCTGCAGGGCTACTGCAGGATGTTCCTGGAAAGAGCTCATTTCCTTCACTTCCACTGAGTTACAAAACTTGTTTTTCTATTCTGAGAATCATCAGCACAAAGGGACCATAAAGAGTTTTAAAGGACTTCCCTTGGCTCACTTGGAAGGAAGCTCTTTGGTGAACTGGCAAATACCTGCTGGTGGCTGGCTGGGCTCCTCCCAGAGCTGGATCAGATGAGGGTTTCCAGGCCTCTTACCGGGTGTAAGAAGTGCTTTAGGATGGTAATCTCTCTGGTCCTGACTTCCAGGAAGAACAAGTCCATGGGGACTCAGTGATCTTAAAGATCTTTTCCAGCCTGAAGGATTCCATGGCAGGCTTTGAGAGCAACACAGACTTACAAGATACTGTAAAATGGGGTCTTTTTTCCAGATGGGAGACTCTTACCCCAAAGAAATGAAACTAAATAGTTACTTGCTCAAAAAGGTATGCTCAGAGTTAGACATGAATTACTGCTCTAAAGCAATCTCTTCTGCTACCCTTCACTCTCACGGAGCCTGACTGTGGTCTGTTGTGACAGTTTTTCTTATTCTCTGTCCTCAAAAATGGCATTTTTATATGGATACATCTACAGATGATACATATGAAAAGAATTCTGCAATGATAGCTCAGTGTTCTTTCTGCTTCTGATGGGGAAATTGCAGAGGGTGTTTTTGGCTGTAATTCCTGGAGATCAACACGTTAATGAAGTAGCCAATGAACTTTGGGTTGGATGTTGCAATGTCCTCGGGCTGTAGCACTTATCTGGATTACTCTTCAGAGGACCCCTGTCCTGTCTGCTCCACAGGGAGGTTCACAGAACAGTCCATAAATCCTCTGCAATGCACACAATGGATTTTGCTTTAATTTATAATCCACCCCAAGCCACAGGACACTGCTAACTTGTTGTTGCTGTGGTGCCTGCTGTACTGACATAACCTGAGTGCAATGGGCACTGGGGTCTCTCCAGGCAACTGTGGCTCCCTTCAGCCTGAGCCCCTTCCCAGCAGCACAGCACAACGATCTAACATGCCCAAGGACTGGAAATATTTATGCTACAAGCACTCCTGGGCTGAGTGTGGCTGGTGTTTGTCCCTGTTTGTTTTGCACACTGTGCAACAGCAAAAATTTCCTGAATTTCAGGAGTGTCAATACTGGGAGGAATCTGATTCTGCACACAGGCAGGCTGCAAACCTTCTGTTAACAACAAAACCTCCACAATCACTGACCCACTTTGTTCAGAGGGGTTGCATTCTTTCTCTGAGGTGATTTGGAGGTTCAGGGATAAGGGAGTTCTTAGCACTACAGCCAGAAGCTTGGGGGAGGAGAACAGGCAGTGCTGGGAGCCCTGGATGAGAGCAAAGAGTTAACTTGCACCACTGGTTGCATGACAGCCCCCAGCTGTCTGTGCCTTCCCCTCCAGCACTTTTCTCCATTATTTCATCAAAGCAACAGGCATGGTTTTAATTTTCCATGACTTGCTTATGAAACATGATCCTCGCTGTAATAAAGAAATGATTTGGTTTGTAATGGATACATAAGAAATCAATTTCCTATTTTTAAATTAGGTGGGATTAACAATGAAGCAAACAATAAGCAGAGCAACGGAGGGAGAAGGATGGGAGAAAGACCCAGCAGCCCCCAGTCAGGGCTGGCTGCACTTGGATGTGTTAAACTGCATTTGTTAATGGCTTCACCAAGGCAGCCACAGCTGCAGGGGTTCTTGCAGTGTATATTCATTTTTATGCTTTAAAATCATGATGTTGGGAATATTGCTGGAGATTCATTACTTCCCTTCTGCCTGGCAGTGACATTTAGGGTGCAAGATGATTTCTGATCAAATTCATAGTTAAACAAACCTGGCACCGTCATAAATGTCTTGGGAGCAGGGCCCTCCTGCTGTGCCTGTAGCAGGGACAGCATCCAGCAAACACCCTCACCTGGACCAGGAGACTGGGAGATGCTCTCCAGCAACTGGAACAGAAGAAGCTCTCAGCTTCCACTGTCTAAGGGTGTAGCTGTATGTGAGAGCTGCTTGTCTGGAGATGGAGCAGCGATGTGACACAGCCTGCAGGGAGGTTTGTAGCTGTCATTGCTAGAAACCATCTGGTCCCCCTCCTTTTCCTTTCTCCTACTGAGCAGTGCTGCTTGGGGACCCCCAGGCCAGGCAGTTGCCAGCAGTCCCACAGGACTAATCAGCCCAGTCACCTTCCTGGCAGCTCTCTGCACTGTGTCCCTGAAAAGAAAGCACTTTCCAGTGGAGAATATTCCCAGTGCCTGGTAATGCTGTGCTGGTATGCCATGTGCTCCACCTCTGCTGGCAGAGCAGCCCATCTGGTGAGGTCCATTGGAGGGTCTGAGGGGCACAGGGATTAACCTTTATCCTCTCAGGATGCTCTCTGTGTTGTTTTATCCCCTGGGGTCTCTGGGAAATTCACCTCCCGTGTAGCACAAAGCGGGCACGGTGCTTGCAGGGCATGTGCAGGGGGCCTTTGGGCTGCCCAGGCACGGATGTTTGCTCCAGGACACAGGTCCTGGGAGCTGCAGGAGTCTTGGAAGGCAGGTTGCCCTTTAGACCTTGGACTGCAGACGGCTGATCCCGGCTCCTGCCAAGCCGCAGCGAGCACTGCCGGCGTGTTTCTGTGCTGTTGACAGATGTGCTGCTACTCTGCTGTGCTACATGTGCAGGGAGCTCAGGGATCACACTGTCCCTGGAGCTGTCAGCTTGGGGGGTTTTGGGGGTGGGGAGTGGTTCTGAGGGTACCGAGCCTGTCTGAGCCTGTCCCCCTCAGCAAATCACCAAACTGCAGCGGGGACTTGCCAGAGCTGCTCTCCTGGTGCCAGCAACTCCTCCTGGCCCAGCTCCACACTTGTGCTAAGTGGCTTTGGAGCTGCCCCAGGGGTCTGTCACGGGTTGGAATTAAGAGTTGCATTTGGCTGGCTGGTCTGTCTTTCCTTCCTGGATGCAATTGCTTTTTTTAGCTTATCTTGGTTCTGCATGGGTTTGTGAGTTCCTGCTGAAGTCTCTAACAAGATTTGTATGGTGGCTTCTTTTTCCTCCAAGCAATCATAATTTGGCCAGAAATAAATGTCTGCAGAAATCTTTTTAAAGTCTCTCCCTCATGTAGGTTTCTGCAGCCTTCTTGAGAGACAAGCCGTAAAAACTGATGGGACTTTTGGAAATGCTTGGTGGGACTTCTAGGACTGGGCAGAAGTCCAAACAATTTCTTGTAATCTTCTCCACATAGATCTGTTATTGCTGGGGCAGGTACCAGATGCATTATCACTACTAATCTCCTTCAAGGGTGGAGGGGTGCCTGAGTGTAGATAACTATGATGAAATAGAGCCAGATTTCTGTCTTTATAGAATAAAGACCAAGAAAACGCCACAGAATCCAAGGCTTGCTTCTACTTATTAGTGTCAGAAGGCTATTGTTTTTGTACTCTAAGACCACCATTCAACCCACAGCTCTCAAACAGCCTCCCCCTCCCTTTCTCAACTCTTGTCCTAGTTTAAATTTATGGCTAATTTATAGCTTTTTCCCCCCTATTGGTTACCTTTGGAGCTAGATGTAACTGTTGGTAGTATAACTTTGATAGGCAAAACCAGGCTGAATGTGAGGTTTTTGCTGGGGTCTGTTTTTGTGCAGATTCTTTTGGTCACCACCAAAGCCAGCAGGAGCTCGACTGTCCAGCTCCACTGTCCTGGCTCTCCATGAAGCCCTTATTTAAGGCAATCCAGGGACTGAGGTGGAACAAAAGAACAAAAGTCCAGGCACATTTACCTTAGCCTGGGCAGACCTGAGTGAGCTACAGGAAAAGGAACAGGGGAGTCAGGGTGCTCAGTGGGGGTCAAGGCAGAAGCTCCCCGTGGGTCTCACCACTTTCCTGGCTCCTGCCAGCAGGAATAACTCCTGGGAGAGCTGTAGATCTCATGATCCCACATCATTTAAAGTCACCCCACTTCCACAGCATTACTGGACATGGATGGTGATGTTGGTCACCCTGTGGGTGAGAATTTATCTCCATGCCCCTTGCAAAGCTCTGCTGGTTTCCCAGCCAGCTGAACTGCCATAATCTTGTAGCTTTGGGTTTCGGTCTCTTTCCAACCTTGGATAAATTTAAAGCTGCTATTCATAGCTGCTCTCAGGATCTGGAGCTCCAGAACACCATGGGAAGTTTCTCATCTGTTCAGGAAGACACAGATAAATATAGTGATGGTTTCCAGTGGGTAAAACGAGGTTTTGTTGTTCTATTCACGTTCAGAGCTGGCATTTGTGCTGTTGCTGTGCCAGCCTCCACCATGGTGACAGGCCCTTTCTAGGATTTCTGATGAGATGGGAAGAATGACAAGTTCAGACTATCAGTTTAGTTTAAAGCCCACAAATCTATACACAGCAGGGGTAAGATCTATTTATTGTGAGCCTAGGAGCTATTTTCCATGGAGGATGAGCTTAGTTTGTGCTGGAGAACAGCTGTTTATCAGGATCAAGTTTCTGGGAGGGACTGTTCCTTGGCCATCTCAACCTGGGAAATGGCCTTGTGATGCTTTACAAGAAAAGGAACAAAAACTACGTTCTTGGTTCAAAAAAAGAACAAAACCAACAAAAATGAAATGCAGCAGTTTACAAAGGGATTTTTTAGATGAATAAAAGGCATTGAGGCTGCATAAAAAAACAGCACAAAAACTTTGATATGTTCCTTCGGGAGGATTAAACCAGATGTTTTCCCTTTTCCAATGGTCAGCATCTGACATTTCCAAAGAAGACACAGAGAACATTTCTGGGATGTGTATTAGAAAAAGTTCTGCTTGCAGCTTATCAGCTTGAAGGAAAGCTGAAGGCAGAATCATCTCAGAATTATGTCTGGTCACATTTACACTGGAGAAAAGGCATGGCAAGAAACACCAGTGTGAGGAGGAGCAAAACAAATTTCAAGGTGATTGTCACTGATGTCATCAAAGGCAGAACAAAGCCCTACAGACTGGTTAGAGACAACTCAGAGGTCTTTTGTATGGCCTCTTACAGCAAAGACACCATAACCATGGTTTTTTTGCAAGGATCAGACACAGCCTGCATTTTGCATATTAATAATGTGGATTTCTGCAATTTGCTCACAAAATCCTTCTCTGGTAAAGTTTTGCAGCCAACATATCTGGTGGCTGCAGAATGCAGGAAAGGAATACAATAGCAATTAGGGTTTTTTTCTTTCTCATTCTTCCCACCTAGCTGTTTTGCATAAGGACACACAGATGGGGCAGGACGTGGTTTGGAATCTTGGTGAGGGGGATTTGCCAACACTCATTTGACCAACGTGCCCTTTTGTACTGCTGAGGTTAAACCTCTGCCAGAAATGTCCTCCACAATCAACACTAACAATTACTAATTTGGAGTTTAGAGTGCTCTGCTCTGCCATCCATAGCAGCATTCCCACAGTCTTCCAGCCAGGTACATCTCTAGTTACAATAATTGTCTTTCAGTTGGGGAGCTGACTGACTATACTGCCGCAAGTATGGAATAAATCATGTTACTATGGTAGCCAAGGTTTTTGGAAAACAGCATTTCCCAAAGCACAAATGCCATTTCTCTGAATTTTGCTTTTTTTTTCCTGAAAATATCACCCCGGAATTGTGAGAGGTTTGAAGTTGGGTTACACTGTTTTCCAACATGAGTTCTGCAGCAAGCTGGATGCTGCTTTTCAGGTTTATTTATTTATTTGGTTTAACCTTCATAATGTTGACAGAATCCAGGTGCATGGATATCTTATATACGCAAGCTAATTACTGCTGAGACTGACATCTGAGAAGGGGATTTGAAGGAACAAGACAAAACACAGTCAAAACTTGACCTTGAAACATGAGAAATGAGTCCAAAGGATGGCATCGGGCTTGGAGGCTTCTCAACCTGTGCAAGGATTGGGCCAAGGTCTAGGTCTGAGCTCTGGATTTATCTGTGCTAACAGGAGCACTTGGCACTGAGGCCAGACTTTTTACCCCAGGGACCGTGCTAAATTTAAGGCAGTTGAGCACAGCCTTCCCTGGATGTGGTGCATCCATCACAATGTTTCCTTGCCCAGTGAATCACGGCACAAACAAGGTACCATAGATCCTATCCTCAAAACCATTAATGGTTAAACGGTGATTTTAATTTTGTCTCTCTTCTTCTAAGCCATCGGTACATCCACAAGTGTTTTAACAAAGTATTTTGTTTCTCACTTCCCAGAATACCAAGTGCATTTCATAACACAGCTGTTGCAAATGTTATGGCTCTGTACACTTCATGTGTTAGTCTTGCCTGTGCTTCCCGTCTCTGAATTGCATTTAATAGGCCAAGTTTTATATTTCTCTACTAATTTGTTGAAATTTATTGCGTTTGTTGCCTTCCCCTCTTTCTTTTGAAAATCAGGGGAACTTCCAAATTTCAATTTAAAAGCATTTTGTTTTTATGGAGCATAGTATTTGTTGGAGGGAGAAGAGTTGAGATCATAATCTGGCACAGTTGACTAAGTTTCTAAATTTTAAACCACCGCCTTCTCCCTTTTTAAACATTTTCTCTGCCAATACCAAACATTTTGATCATTCAAAATGTAAATTGTACTCCCCATAGATGCTGATGGGTTGAGGATATATTTACATACAAAGGAGCTATTGAATGACTCACGCAAAAACTCATTTTCTTGTTCTCATTCCTAACAGTACAGCAGGTTTTTTCCCCCATTTTCTGGTTTCCGGAATGATCTGTGTCTGTGAGCAGTGTTTGAAAAGGTGCATGTGCTTAAAATGTGTGGAGTGGGAGAACCACAAATGGTTTAAATATTTTTTTCCAGAGGACCTCGTGATAGGCACTGTCCATGGGTTGTGTTGCATTACGTGGGAAAAAACACCCAGAGCAGAACCTGAGGGCAGTGGTGGTTGAAGGAAGGAAAATTCCCTGATTTCTTGGGGTGAGGAGGAGAAAGCAGGGGTTCAGTCAGAATATGAGAGCCAGTGTTTTGGGCTGGGTAAGATATTCTCAAGGTAGTTAGCACTTTATAACACCAGTGTTGCCAGAGCTGGGTGTGTGCTGTAGGACCTCAGTGATGCTATCTGTATCTCCTCACGGAGCAGCAATTTATGGGAGAAGTGTCACTTGGTTTTCCCATGCCCATATACCTGCTGGGCTTGGGCCCCTGGCACAGGTTCCTGTGGCAGGAAGCAGGAGCCATTCCTCTGGAACACTCGTTTGAGCCTGGTTGTGTTTGGGAAGGCAGAGCAGGAGCTCAGGAAAGCCCCAAGCTTCTGTACATCTCCTGGGCAGCATTTCAAGCTGTGCCTGGAACATGTTTGCAGTGCTCAGGGCTGGGATCCTCTCCTGAGGCCCATAAGAAACCCTGAGGCTGTAACTGGCCATAACTCTCTGAGATCACCGTGACAGATTTTCTCAGCTCTCCTTGCTCTTCCTCAGATGTATCCAAATACCAGCCCAGTACTGTCACACCAGTTGTGGATGGCCCAGGCTGTCCATCAGCTACTTATAGAATTTCTTTATTAACAACTTTGTTTTATACACTTGATAGTAATGCTTGAATCTGAGGAGTGTATATTCCAGTCTTTCTTGGCTGACTTCCTCTCATTTATTTACTGACTTCCACCTTGATTTTTCTGTTAATCTGGAGCCCGTTCAAGAGGACACATAGAGGTGACCCTTTAAGAGATGCAGATGTGATTTTGATCACCTCCACAGAGGCTGCACCACTCTCCTCCACTTCCATCACAGCTTTCCATTGCCTGTTCTTTGTGTGACCTATGCGTTGACTTGGGCTCTATTATTCACTTCAGAACTGATAATGTTTGTGTTAAGTCTTAAACATGGGGTCAGGGGGCAGTTTAGAGCCTTTTCAGATTGTGTGACCTCTCCTAGCAAACTTTGAAGGGCAGTTGTTGACCAGCCCTGGCACTGTTTGCTCTGCAAGGAAGCAAGTCTGTAAAAAGGCTTATTACACAATGTAAGTGATTTTCTTTTTGCTAAGCAAATATTTGCAATATGTTTTGGGAGATCAAGCATTCAAAGTGAAAAAGCAGGATACCTGCCAGGGATGTGGGAAGCACATAAATGACACCTCTAATTGGGAGAACATGGGCTGGTTTTAGTGTCTTGGCTCTGCAAGGAAGCCAGTGCAGGTTCCTGCCCTGATTTTCATTGAGCTCTAAGGCTTTAGGCATCCCAACAAATCTGGAAAACTTTTTCCCAAATTGTCTTTACTTCAACAGCTTTGCTCGTTACTCTTGCAAAAGCCAAGGTGCTGTGGAGCAGGGACAAATCCTATGACTTTAACAAATGAGCAAGGTCCTAATATGGGGCTTTCCTAGAGGGTAGTTTATTTTATAACTGCCTGCAGTAACTAACAATGCCCAGTTATGGAGAGTGTGTCACCACCTGCATGACTGCTCACAGCTGGTATCATAATTTTTGGATCATTCCTTTGGCTTGAATCGAAGTTGCAAAGACAGTATGTGGCTTAAACTAGTTGGCTCAGGAGTAGCAGATCAACTCCAGTCAACATCTAACTTCCACATGTGCATCTCTGCCTGTGCTGTGGTATTGACAGGAGCCTCAATTTATGTGCATGCAGTTTATAAACAGCAAGAATACTGGAAATGAGGTAATATTTTGTATAAACATTTATTTTATAGTTTAAGAACAAGCCATTCAAAACATCTGGAAATCACAGGAACATGAGTAATATATAATAGCAATATCTTAAATATGCATTAGTAATATAAAGTCATCTTTCACTCTGATAGTTACAACTTCATTTTTCTAAAAAGTATTTAAGACATGAAATATGTTTAGGTAATACATATATACAGCATCTAATTTTCTCTCCTTTTTCCAGTGGAGTCTGGGACTCCAGAGGTTTCTGTGATGGAAACAATGTGCTACAACTTGAAGGCTGGATTGGTTTGGATTGTATATGCAGAACTAGGCAAATAATTTACACCCATCATGGCTCTGTGTGCATGTAAGTGACAGAACAGGGGTTTCAGACCCTGTGCACGTGCACTCCCACAGCTGCTCACCTATTCACAACAACCGATGTAGTTATAAATCATTAGGTCTGGAGTTATTTCTAGAATGTCTCTGCATCTATATCCTAACTAAGCTATGACCTACTTTCATTATAACCCCCTGCCCATCAGTGTGCTGTTATGCTTCCAGTGGTGATTTGGTAAAATCTGTTTGCCCTGTCTTACTGTGTGTGAATTGATAAATAATTGTGGGTTGATCAGCTCACAGCTGTTTTATCCTCATCTCTAAGGCAAGCAATTCCCTTTCTATTTCATAGGGAAGGTCAGCATTAACTTGCACTTCAAAGTATTGCTTGATTTCTTCTACCTCCTTTTCCCAGAACTCTTTTGAGATATCAAACAGTTCGGTCAGGTTGACATCTTCTAAACCCTTCAAGTTCAAAGCAGCATCAGTGGGGATGTAACCTATGGCAGTTGGTTTGGCAGAGGCTTTCCCTTCAATTCTGTTGAACATCCACTCCAGCACACGGGAATTCTCTCCGAAGCCAGGCCACAGGAATTTCCCTTGGCTGTCTTTCCGGAACCAATTCACGTGAAAGATCCTGGGTAGTTTTGCAGCTGGACGATGGGCCATGCTCAGCCAGTGGGCCAAGTATTTGCCAAAGTTGTAGCCAAAGAAAGGCCTCATGGCAAATGGATCGTGCATAATGACTTTGCCTGTTTGAAGCACAGATGGAGAAGGTAAGGGAATAAATAGCACATTTATTCTAAAGCACAAAGATTCAGATCCTCCCAGGGTTTACCCATGATCCCTTCACCACCCTTGTGAGCTTTACGAAACAACACAAGCATTACCCTTGATGCACAAAAGGTACAAATGAAATTAATTTTTGTTATTAAATTTCTTAAATCTCAGGTCAAGCAGCTTAAATAAAGATTCTCAAGAGATGGTTATCATTCATGGCTTTATGTTGAGCTCTAGCAGAAGAGAAAATTTAAATTTGTTTATCCCAGACTGTAACAAGAGCTCCCTGTCAAGGCTTCTGGCAACCTTGTGCCTGCATCCTGTTCTGTATGCTTGCCACCTAAGGGATTATTTTGCTTAATTTGACTTTTACAGAGAATTTGGCTGTTAATTCCAGTACAAATATTTTCTATTGTGAAAATGCACAGGTTGCAAAATTAGCTGCCAAGACTGAAATGTGAAAGAGCAGGGGGAAGGAGAGGGCAGGCAGTCCAGAGGGGCCTGCTTTTAATACAGGTAGGCAGATTAAATTTTGATTTACCTTTGTGCTCAGCAGCTGCTGTTGCTTCAGATCTCATGGCTGCTCCTACAAATACTCCATGCTTCCAATTAAAGGCCTCATATACAAGAGGGACACCTATAAAGAACAAAATCACTTCAGTAATTAGAGGTCCAGAAACATTTTTATGACAGGTTTTGCTATCTGACATAGTACTGAATGCATGTTACTGGATAATGTATTCTAATTTTTCCTGGTTTTTTTTAATCAGTTCATTTCCTGCTCTCTTACAGCAAAGAAGTTTAAATGAATGTTTTCAAAACTGGCTACTGATTACTGAACATATCCAGTGGGAGATATCTGGGACACCAGAATTTCCAGCAGATTTTAGTGGAAATAGAATATGGTCTTGTGGTCATTCTAGACTCAGACCTAGCATTACTTCTATTTCTTTTCCAACTTTAGGTGACCATTAGCAGAACAATTTATTTTACTTTCTTTTCTTTAGACTATCTAAAACTGATTCATTTCTCTAACCATTTGCTAACAGAACTACTTAAACTACAGGCAAATTGAGACCAATGCAGCAATTTTCTATGTGTCTGCTACCCATGTCAGTGGGTCCTGATCTCCCTCCAGCCCTTTATTATTATTATTATTATTACCTGGTTTGTGTTAACATCAAACAATTCAGACACTGAAACACCAGTGGCTGGAAGCGTGTGTGCCAAAGGCTAACACAGAGGAATTGGACTAACGTGGTTATTTCCTTGCTTTTGCAGCTGTGAAAGCAAAACCTGTGGCTGTGCCCAGCTGTGTGTCAACCCTTCTGTGGCCAGCACTTCAGCCTGGAAAGGTGGCTGCTGCATCTCTTACCAGCTGGTCTGCGGCCTCCAAAAATGATCCCTTCGATGGGAACGCCTTCAGGCGATTCCCACGCAGGATCCATGATGGGGCACTGCCTGGCTGGGGAGCAGAACCTGGAGTTGGGGTGAGCACAAGGTTCTCCTGCACAGAACACAACAAAAAGGCCATGAATTAACTTGAATTTATTCATTAATTCCAAAGAAAGCCAAAGAGAGGGCCATGGTGTGGGCCAGGTACCGTTGTCTGGGGTCCAATCCTTGTTTTTCCAGGAGGTCACTGTCACTCCAGCTGGCAGGGGCTCATCAATGCCTTCCCAGTAAACACCTCCATCACTGGTTTCTGCCACGTTGGTAAAGATGGTGTTCTTGAATATGGTTTTAATAGCATTGGGGTTTGTTTTGACTGAGGTCCCAGGGGCGACACCAAAAAAGCCATTTTCAGGATTGATTGCCCTTAAGTTGCCTGGAAGTTAAATGATAAAATATAAGTAAACCATACTGATTTAATTCTATCCAGAAGTTTGTAGCATGTCTTACTGCACCTACAGCAACCTGTAAAACATTCCAATTTAATTCCCATACCTTGTTCATCAAATTTCATCCAGGCAATATCATCACCCACACACTCAATTTTCCATCCTGGCAGGCTTGGGTTCATCATGGCCAAGTTAGTTTTTCCACATGCACTAGGGAATGCTGCAGCAAAGTACTTCTTTTTACCTTCTGGATTGGTAATTCCCAGGATCTATTGAAAAATTAATGCAACTGTTAAACACTGCCTTTTTTTCTTGCACTTTTCATTTTGGAGATTGTCTCCCAGCAAGTGGAAATGATAAAATATTTAATTAGGCACATTTGTTCCTACAGAAGAAGCACAACATAATATTGTTGACAAATAACTCAAGCTGTATTTTTTAAATCAGAGAGTCAACTCTTTTCGCCATTAGAATATATATAAGAAATTCTTATATTTTTTTAAAATGTTAGATCTGTATATAATAAACATTTATTTTTATTTTGCTGATTTATTTTGCTGTGTTTCTCTGTCGAGACAGAAGAAAACCAGGCAATATTCTTTTGGCTGCACAAGTGGAGTGATGGGAAAGCACTTTGTGCATGGATATTTCTGCTCTTCTCAAAGACCACTGATATTTTTTTCTAAGGCTGTTCTCTTATGCACTTTGAAATTCTTTTTTTTCAGTGGTATTTTATGGTAGTAGAGTGTTTAAAGGACAGCAGAAATTGAAGCCTGGAAGGTTACACAGCAGAACTCCCTTAGAAAATCTGATATTTGCAAGTTTTTAAGTGCACAGACCTCTTTATAATTTGGTCCAGTGATGATGTTCAGGCTCTGCTCAAGTACATGGGTCTGCCTACAAGAAGTCACTCTCAGAAGTTCCAAATCTTGCTTGTTTTAAGCCATGCCAGGTCGTATTTTAAATGGTTAGTACTTGGCCCTGCAAGCAGTTTTGTACTCCTCATGAGCCTGGCATGTGACAGATTCCTATCTAAAGTTACAGGACTATCCATATGAGACTAATTCCATTGATGGCCAGGCGGGTGATGGATTTATGTGCCTCTAATTTGGGGTTTAATGGCTGTTCGAACACACAAGATTTAACAGCATAGATTTTTACCAGCATGTGCTCTGCCAGCCAGCCCTCCTCTTTGGCCAGTCTGCTGGCAATCCGGAGAGCAAAGCATTTCTTCCCCAGCAAGGAGTTTCCTCCGTAGCCGCTGCCAAAGGAAATGATCTCCCTGCGATCCGGGAGATGAGCAATCAGCGTCAGCTCCGGGTTGCACGGCCAGTTGTTGATTAATGGCTCTGCAGAACAGAATGTTGTAGTCATGAATGCAGCAATTTCCATGCTTGATCACGCTGTTGTTTCATCAGCATTGGGCCTCTGACAGCAACCCAGAGCATATGCTTCAAGGAAATCCCTGGTAAGTACTAGGGATAATGATCTCCTTTCCATCAAACTCTCGCTGAGCTCTGATTCCATTCACTGAGTTTTGAAACTAGTGCTGCTCCAGAACCACCCTGGGCTTCTGTGGTGAGGGTGTCCCACGTGCTGAGGACACGCACTCAGCTCCAAAACACAGCCTTGGGCATTTCCAGGGGTTTTTAATGGCTCCTGGGGTTTTTAATGGCTCTTACCTTTGAGCGGCAGAGGGCATCCAACTGAGTGAAGGCATTTTACAAACTCCCCATTGCCCAAGGCTTTCAAAACATCTGTTCCTATCCGTGTCATGATCCTCATGCTGGCCACTACATAGGGTGAATCCGTCAGCTCGATCCCAATCTTGGACAAAGGTGACCCAATAGGCCCCATGCTGAAGGGGATGACATACATCGTACGTCCTGGAAAACAGGGAGTAGCAAGATGTGGCCAAGAGCAAAACAAGGAACATTTGAAGTAACCTTAATAAACATGGAGGTTGTTTCTCAGTCTTTTAAAAGCTGTTTGTCTTGTGACAGCTTCTGATGATGTTTAAAGAGCTGCAGCTTTCTGTTTGTCTAATTGTGTAGCAAGAAGTTTTATCTTAAATGCTGAAAGCAGCAGTTCAGACAGGTTGTCTAGCCAGGAGTAAGGGGAGGTGAAGGCCAAGTTCTCTGTTAGTGTAAATCCCTGAATCTGAAATTATTGCTGTGGATGGGGGGGGTCCTTCATTCTCTTCTCACTTCCTATCTGCTCCTCAGTTGCTGTGTGACTTCCTGAACCAAGACACACAGAGTTTTGTACTTTGCCACTCCTTAGGAAAACAAGAGTGCTGGAAAGAGACTGAGGACTGTTCTTGCCCAGGTATTTGGGTCTGTGGTAAAGATCTGCATGAAACCAGTGAAGTGACTATCGAGGGTATAAAGCTAAATCTTCAGCTCAAACCGTTCTTTAAAGATTAAAGTAACTTGCAAGTAGTAAGTATGTCAGCATTGCTGAAAGTTCAGTGTCAATCATCTTTTTCTTGCCTACCTTGCATGCAGCCTGGGAACCTGGTGTTGAAGGCTTTCTCAAAATCTTCCTCAGACATCCAGCGCCCCAGCTGGCTTGTTCCAGTTTTAGGGATCGGAGTGGTATCTCTCTGCTCTTGAGTAATGATGACAGTTTTGCTCTCAATTCTTGCCACATCTCTTGGATCAGTGAGAGCCAACCAGCTGCATTTCACCAAAACCCAGAAAATTAGACTTTAATTATCAATATAGCATTTTTGCCCTTCTGTGAGTCTACTTTAGCAAAAAAGGCTGCTAAAACAATGCTTTGTAAGGCAAAAATTAGTGACAAAGCAGTATAACAGGTAATATCAAAAATCAGTCAGATATATTCTCTCATAAAAACTGCTTTAAGACTTTCCAGTAATAATAAAAAATTATATGGCCTAGGAAATCCTTGTTACATGTTAATATTCCTTTGCCTCTTATCTCAGCCTT
Source organism: Hypocryptadius cinnamomeus (assembly GCA_013400635.1). NCBI lineage: Eukaryota > Metazoa > Chordata > Aves > Passeriformes > Zosteropidae > Hypocryptadius > Hypocryptadius cinnamomeus. The sequence continues at coordinate 60,888 of VYZP01057683.1, read as the reverse complement.
ATTCTCTGTTGCTAACTTTCAGGGAAAGTTAATCTTGTTTAACTCTCATTCTCATCAGTGTGAAGTTGTTTTGTATGGGGACCACAAAATGATGCCTCAAGCTAAGTGGATGCCAAGGAAAGTAGTTTAAGTGTTGGTATAAGTGCCAGAGGGATCAGAACCCAGCTTAGTGGATTGGCATAGTCCCTTAAATTAGAGGCATCACAAAGGAAATACTGAGTATAAGCACGATCATTAAAAGTGAAGGAGTTCATTAAAGGGGATTCTTTTCCCCCTCTAAGGAATTTTTTGCCATCTATTTACGATAGAGGGGATTGTTTTACATTTTCACCTCTGTGCATCGAAATTTTCCACGAGTATAAAAATGTTCTAGTTGGGCTGTCATAACCATCATCACTACAGCTAAGCATATAATTAACAATGAATAATTTATCTGGTGAATCTTGCCCTTTTCTCTCCCAAATAGTCTGCAAACAGATTGCCAAATTCCTGCACTTAGTTATTCAAAAGTCTTTGCAGATTTCTCCCATGAAGATCTCGTGGTTGGCACGTAATTCTCGAGTATGCACTTGTTGTTAATATTCTCCTTTCACGTTCAGTTAGTTGGGAGAAATTATGAAATATTTGAAAAAAGTATTTGCAGAATACATTAGAGTCAAAGCTCATCGGCACGATATGAATAATGCCTGTACTGAATAATATTTGAACACCCACAGACCTATTTGAATGCCACAAAAAAGTATGTGATGAATAAAGCAATTGGCTAAAATAGTAGAATTCTTCAAAAGAAGATTTGCTCAATAATATTTAGCCATTGCTAATGATAAATTGCATAAGTCTCATGACATTCCTTTAGTTCCTTGATGTAACTAATCAATAGAGAAAATGTACAGTTGATAGTCCAACTGAGTAATATGCTTTATGCTAATTTTGAGGGGAAAAAGTTTGCTTTTCCTGAGTATTTCACCTATGTAAGCTAAAGTTCCAAAATGTTCATGGAAAGCAAATATTGGAGAGTTATAAGAAGTTTTCAAAGTAAGCAGGATAGAAAATGAATTTTCCAATTCTGAGATGATACTTGACTTCATTTAGGCTACTCACCAGTTCTCATACTTGTTCAGCTTCTTGATCATGCCTTGTTCTACCATGATGTCCAGAATTTTCTTGTTCTCTTCTTCCGAGCCATCGCAGATGTGGATGCACTCAGGCTGGCACAGCTTGGCATTGGTCTCGATGAAATCCCTCGCTTCTGGAGACAGACTCTCCCAATCCCCCTGGACAACCTTGGGCATGACATTCATATCGGCTTTCAGCTGTGGGGGCATTATTGAAGCTGCTGTGGATCTCGTTGATGGCTGTAAAATACTGATCACAATCTAAAATCAAATAGATTAGGTGTGTTAGCTTAGTTATGTTCTAACCAGCGTCACAAAGCCTAACAACATATAACACCAAGAATTTGCAATGGACTTGATTATGTACTGCTTTAAAATCAAGGTAGGGAATTTGGATTACTGCTGATTTCAAGGTGGAAAAAATAGAGGCCATTCTACTTACTGTCTATGGAAGCTGGAGCTGGATGCCAGAGAGGATTTTGCTGTACCTTTCAGTTGAGCCCGTTTCACTTGCTTTGGAGCTCTCTTGCAATTGCTGCTTTCCAAGGATGCACCTCCTTCCTTAAATATTCTTCATGGTAGTGTCCATCCCACCAGTTGAGGTGAAGGAGGCTTGTCCTTTACATCACCACTGGATGTGTCTTGGGACAGTGCCACTGACATTGTCATCATGCAGAGTTGTCAACAAAGCAGCCCTGGCAGGGTAATCATTTAACAGGCTTGATTAATGAATGCTGAAAGCGGAGGTTCTTAGCCCCTGGGTTTGCTGTTTTGAAGCAGTTACAAAATTTAGCAGTTTAACCAAACTTTGATCCATTTTGGCTTTGAAATCAAAAACGTCATAACTTCTCGGCGTGTGGGAAAGGTTGAGTACAAAGAGTTTCTGGAACCAGGAACACGGAGGTCATGCACGGAGGCAAAGTGCAGTTGGCACATTTTGTAGGCAGATGGTCACTAGCTGGCTGTGAAGTGGAGGCTCGTCCAAGGAGTGTTTACTCACCTTGGGAACATTGCCTGATCTGGGTATAAAGTTCAACAGTGAGAACTGACAGGCCTGAATAACCACTACGTAAGGCCCACAGCTCTTATTTTTGTCTGTGGAGTTCTAAAAAAATCCCTAATAATATAAATCTAAGTGTTGGGGTTCCTTCAGTGCAAGCAAGGAAGTTTTTGTTTATGGCTTGTTTTAGATTCTTGCAAACTAAACAGTTATTTCCTATTGCTACAACCCCAGAAGAGGCAGAGCAGCAACTGTCTCAATAATTAACCTTCTCTTTCAAATATTATGTTTTATTTTACTGGGAGTTCTATGGGGGCGAGGTGTCATAAAATATTAACCCATCCCTAAATTAGTGCTCAGAGCAAAAGCACAGAACTGCTCTGGACTGGGGCTGCACACTGTTGTTCTGTGGGTGAAGTGCACTGTGTGTATGTGCACACAGACTTGAGTCTGTATCTGTTTCAGTTGTGGCACCATCTGATATCAACAGCCACTATTACTCTTATAATTCTGAGGGTTATCTCAGTGTGATATCAGACACCTGAGTGTCATCTCAGACACTTTGAGCTCTTGTCTCTGTTTCTGCAGGCCTGTCTTTAGCTTCCCCTATTCTATTTTAGGCAATTGTGACCATAAAGAAAGGTGGTCTTCATGTCTATTTGTCCATGCAGTCTGGGTGTGTGAAGACTGAAGTATTTCAGACAAATAGAACTGTAGAAACAGCCCTGCTGCCATTTCATCTCCCTCTATTTATACCCAGTCTTAGCAAAGCATCTGGATCCTGGATAAGGTGATGCATTTGTGCCAACTTGTGACTTTTTTGTATTGATGGGGCTCCTACCATGGTTGTCATTGGCAGTTTGCAGAACAGGGAATCTGGGATTCCCCCTTAAGTTTCAGGAAGTTCTGAAAAGCAACAAAATTGACTTATCTTGTAAAAAGGGTGTTCACAAGCCAGCTGTTGCTCAGGTTTGTGAGGCAGTTGGATGTTGCCAGCAAGGTTCTTGCTGGGGCAGCCAGCAGTGACTTTTAACCTCCAAAAAGCCAGGCTGGCAGAGCAGCAGGGATCAGGATTGTAGCTCACCTTCCCACCTGCAAGTCTAAAATACTGCAGAGATGATCTCCCAATGCAGGAACACCCTGTGGGACTGTACCCTCTATCTCCCCTGCAAAGCCTTTTATTGTGTTTTGTAAATAAGGGAAGAAAACAGTGAGGTAAGAGGGGCTGTCCTTGATGCATGGCAAGGCCAAACATTCCTGAAAAGGAAAACAAAAATCTGGTGGGATAAGAGGTGCTAAAGACTGCTCCAGATAGGGCTGTGATGTAAGCAAAGATAAAATCCAAAACCAATTTAATAATGGCAAAGCTGGTGTTTGTCTTCAGAGTCCACATACTGTGCTGTTGGTGGAGCTGATAAAAAATATTTTCATTTTAAAACATGTAATAAAGTCCCTTCATTAAAAATAAAATGGAGCATAATCTTTAGTAATACTAAGCAGAGCCCTTTTTCAGAGAAGTACAAAAATACTGAGTGGTTTTTGCTGGCCAGGTAAGTCAGTGTACATAGAAATAACTGAGAGTAAGCCAGCAATGTTCAGTTGTCAGGAAGACAGTATTCCAGGAAATTATCATATTGCAGCACAAGAATAAAATCTTACATACTACAGTGTAATACAGCAGAATCAGTCCTAGTGTCTCTAGGTTTTGAGAGGAGGAAAAAAATTCCCAAACCCAGAGCATTAATTTCTGCCAATTAAATTACAGTCAGGCAGGTGTTGTGCAAATTTTCTAACACTGCAATCCTAACCTCCCACAATCTTGCTATACAAACTGTGGGCTTCTCTTGAGAAGACACTAAATATGCCAAATTGGTGGCACTGTGTTATGAACATATGTCCATTAAAAATCACATTAAGGATTCCAAATGTTTTTCATTTGTGATGGCAGCAGGGCTCGAGTACAGATGTCCACTGGGAATTCTAGACACTTCAGCATCAAATTACTTGTATTTAGGTAACACCTCCCATCAGAGGATCTCAAAGCATATCACAAACACACAGTAAGCCTCAAGCCCCTATATAAAACACACATAGTATTTGGTGCAGTGAAATAACTGGAGCATATGCAAATCAAGGCCAGGATTTTTTTTCAAGAATCTTCTCATTTAGAGATTCAGCTTTTAGAAAGCCAACAGAAGGCATTAAAGGTTTTATGTGAACATAGTGAATTCTCATAACACCCACTGTTTCCCACACAAAAACCCAGATGTAGCATTTCCAATGGCTCAGTTACAGTGGTCTTGAGGTGTCACCCAGTGCCAGTGGGTGCTGCTGTCTGGATTCAGTTTCTGGAAAATTTCACTAATGGCAAACATGGGAGGTGGTATGGAGAAATGTAAGACCTTTAAAAAAAGAGTTGAATGTAAAGTTTATTTTCCATTTAAATGAGAAGCCTTTTTTAGTAGTAACTGCATTATAATGCTCATCTAATAGCTGATACGATTTCTTCTGATTGAACTTTTTTTGGCACTTTTTCTCTGTGCTTCTTGACACTTGAATGTGATGCTTATCAGGTGCCTTCTTGGAAGCTGTCAAATCATTTAAATGTGTGTGAATCTGACATTTCAAGATGACAGTGTTCAACAAGTGCCTTGAAAGGAGGGGTTTTAGGATGTTTGCTTTGATGGACGCTATTCAGGTTGCTCAAAACAGAAGTTTTTGAGCGCTTCAGGTTTTACACTTACTAGAACTCAATAAATGTAAAGGTTTTTAGATGCTCAGAAAAAGTGTCATTGGAAAGCTTAACTCATCACTACAAACCAAGGTGCAACAAAGCACTCACAGTGAGATCTGAAAGTTGTTAATGGCATATAATAATACTCAGAAATTCTACTTCCCTCCCATTGCTAATTCTCCTACATATTGTCACCTCCAAGGAGTTTGTCACTTGGGTATTTTGCTATAAAATTGTAGGTTTTCTAAAGATTCTCTGAGCTGTTCTACAAATGGAAGAGCACTGCCTCTGGATTGCTATTTCTGTGGTGTTCTGCTCAGCTGACACTGAGCACACTCTGACAGCTGCTGGACTGGATGCCACAGAGTCCAGACCCAAGGGCAGCCCTTGCAAGCACAGAGAGAGCAGGGCAGGGATCGTTCTCTCAATTTCCAAAAGAAAACGTGAACCGTGCAAATTGCCTGCAGTTGCAAAAGAGTCTGTGAGCGAGCCAAGGGCTCGTTCCAGACCCTGCGGGGTGCCGGGCGGTATTTCCACCTCACAGCCCCTCTCTTGCAGGCAGCTCTTCAGCACTGACCCATCTGCAGGAGGGCTGGGGGCCCTGCCACGTGTGCTGCATGCTCCCCTCCATGTGTGCTGCGTGAACCGTGAGACTGAGCCTCTGCCACAACACCACAACAGGGAGCACAACTGGGGGCACAGTGCTTTACCTCCTGCTCACCTCCTTTCCAACCCTAATCCACACAGGACTGGGCAGATTGTAAAATATGCTGTTTGTGGACACCTACAAAAGGCAATGTAATTTTTTTGACCCGTGTTCAAAATGAAGTGGCTTGTTCTGATGGTAGAGGAGTGGAAAAAAATACCCAGATTTATCACGATTAGACTGTACTTCTATTAACCTGTCCAGCATTTTCAGCTCGACAACAGACAATTCTCAAAACAAATGGAAATAAATTTCAGCAGCCAGGAAGATGCACAGATGCACATTTAAAGTCTCTAAACAAATTCACTAAACTTTGATGCTTCGTTTAGTATCAGCTCAAGTGCTCAATCCTGAGCTATATTTTAGGGAAAGTCCTGGTTGTGCCACAGGACATGCCAAGGCTGGCATTACACCATGGGCACATTGGTTTCTTGCTTGTTGTTCTGCTTTGGCAGATAATAGTTATTATTGTTATTATTATTACTTTATTTTTAAGCTCACTTTTACAGGCTCAGCTCTGGAGATGGGACTAAGACATGTAATTTTAACTTTGATAAGCAGTCTCTCCTCTGGAGCCATTACTTTAGCTGTGACTCTAACCTGAGGACTCTTCCCTAAAGGAATGCTGTTATTTTTTTTAAAAGCACCCTGCCAAGGATCAGTGTGAGTATGTGAGTAATGGGCTCTGTAGCCACTGGTACCTAACCAGTGGCCAGGTATGTGTAATTCTGTTAGCTTGGGAGCTCTTCTCATCTACTACAGAAGTCCTCAGTCATATGGAGAGTTTGGGCCCACCAAGACTTTGACTAACTTCACCCTAGCCACAACAGAGTTATGATTTTTGCATGGTTACTGCAGGTTTTTTTTGCTGGATAAACAGCAGAACCACAGCCAGGAGAGAAGGGGACAAACCATAGTAACCAGAGTGAAAAACACTCAGTAAAAGGTTTGTGTTTCCCTTTACCTTTCAGCATCTGCTCTGCTCAGTCCCACAAAGCCCAGATGGCTCCAAATCCAGTTTGCAAATAAAAATGGTTACCCTTGCTGGAGTGAAATCTCTTTACCACAGTAAAGGTGTGCTTGCAGCTGTCAAGGACTTCCTGCTTCCTACTTGAGTAGGGAACAGACAAATCCTTGCATGAGTTCAAGCACCTCTTGTTCAAGAATTTCTGTTTCCTGTGGATGACTGATGTTCTGCTAACTGTGCCCTTTTACAGAGACCTCACCTCCTCAGGCCTAAAGAAATTTTTATATTCTAAATTTGTTTATTTTCTCTAGGATGGGACAACCCTGGCTCCCCTGGCTCCTTCCTCTTGCATGCCATTCCTTATTTCTCTGCAATGCTTTGCCTGCTAGCAGCACTGTGCTGGCAGTTGCCCTTTCAGGGTTACCCAGCTCTACTTCTCCTAGTTTGGTTGATAGTTCCTAGCTAGAGAAACTTAAAACCTAATTAAACATGATCATTATCTCTTCTCATTTTTGTCTGTGCCAAAACCCATCCCTGCTGGGTTCTCTCTAGGTTACTGTAATGTAAATAGTAAGTTCTTACTTGAAATGAAAAGCATTTACAGTAAAAACTGTTTTCTCCTTCAACAGCAACACAAAAGCAGCAACTTGGGCTGAACCGTGTTTTCTATTTCAAGTGAGATGTGTTCTATACTTTTTCCCCAGGAAAACAGCTTTGATTAATATTTCAAGCATTTTATAACACTAAAAGGCAAACAACAGGATAGAAAAGCTGATTATGCAGAAATGAAAGCCAAACTACATCTAAAGGTCGGAAGGCAAAAGTGCCTATGTCAAGCACTACATACCTTTTGGTTCTTGAACCTGGCAACTGGAGGAAAATCAACATTGCACAAAAACCAATAATCCCTGTAACGAATCCTCTGTTTACTGGAAAACTCTTATGTAAGTGTTAACAGGTCAGGTGAAGTCCTACATACTGTACACTTCTGCCTAGCACCATTCTAACAGGCATAAGGCAACATCAGTGGACAACAATGGGATTTTCTCAATGCAAAGGCACTTTTGTTTGGTCAGTGTAAATGGTTCCTACCAGACAAATGCCACAATTATTATTATTTCTACAAACAACACTCAGTAAAGAGATCAGGAGTTCAACTGGACCCTGGAAATCATGCTTTTTTTCTTATGCTTTTAGGAAGACATAATTCTGACTGCTATACATGCATCTTTGACCATCTGTAGGTGTCTCCAAATTTACTGATTCAGGATGATATATGTGCATATGAATACTGTTTATGTAAAGAGAAGTTTCTTACTTGTGTGCTTAAACCACTATGTACAAATGAACAGCAACCAACTTGCATTCTGCAAATAAAATTAAAAACCCCATGCACTTGCTAACCTTGTAGAGTTCAGGTATTTGCTCTAAATAGCATTAAGTAGCTTTTTATTTTAGGTGAAGCATAGATGTTCTCTGCCCAGAAAACCTTAAACAAAAGATGGATATGAATGACAGATCAAGAGACTTTCAGTCAGTAGAGGCAGCTCTGAATGGAGTAATAACTGTGATTCATAAAATGTGTCACCCAGGTATTCTCATCTGCTTTCTAGACACTGCCTCATCTTGATGTTTAAGTTACAAGGACTATAAGATTGACTTTGTTTCTTACAGGAGCAGAAAAGATGTACAACTAAGCCTGCTATACCATATTTCCATTACCAGTTCCTGATGGAGAGGCCTGGGGCTATCTAATTGTGGACTTTAAGTGATAGTTCAACATTGTAGCAGTGCAAAAAACTAAGATTTAAGGTGTTTCTGCTGATAAATATCACAGATTATACCACCTGCTGTTCAGTGAAGTGACATTAATATACAAGTTGCTAAATACTCCCTTAAATATTCTTCATTTCTTTAGATTTTTGAATTAAGATGTTGATTTGGACTCCTCAGAAAGTTTAATGCCCAAGAGGATTTGTCATCTGAGCTGGAAAAAAAGTGCACAGGAACCCACTGCTCTTCTGAACCCACCAACCACCTCCTTACTGCTGATTTTGCAAGGTTTAACCTGTACTTGCTGCACATCCACGTGGAAGCAGAATTTGAACTCCTCGGGGTTTGTACAGCTCACTCACAGATTTATTAGGAAAATCATTTAATAGTCTCATTCTTCAGTGATCCTATTAACTTCCAAGTTTTGGTGTCTGTTCAGCTGTGCACAAAGAGCTGTTCTCAGAACTGTTTTCCTGATTAAAGATTAACAGTTTGATAAAAGAAGGAAACATGGGCATCCTTGGAGTTTGTTTCTTACATCAGCTGGGTTAAACCTTTACTATCTTTTCTCACTGTGTATCTTCTATCTGTGTTTGGCAATCAAATTCTGCACAGCTCCAGCACGTTTCCCCTAGTTTAGTCAAAACAAGAGGAAAACTTTCTGCCTTTTAAATTTTTAACTCTTCCACCCTTGCACAAACAGCAACAGAAACCTGTAATAACCAACTAAGGCGAGTTGTATTAAAAACTTTCTTTGCTATCTGTTGGATTAAAGAGTATTCTGTAAAAACAGTGGAAACCACTGAGGTGTAGTTAACTGTATAACCACACTAATGTCTTTTGAAATGGAATAAGTGGTATGCTTCCCAATAAACATCCTTCTTCCAAACAGATCCAGGCACGCAGCTCTGCTGTTTGCCACAAGGAGCAAATTGTGTATTAGTGGATGGCAGGATTGTTTCTAAATATATCATAATGTTAGATGAAACAGTTAATAGACAAATTGCAATTATGGTTAATAATTTTTAGACCACTTCCCTGACTTGTGTCTAAGCAATCAATCATCCCTGGTGCTTTCAGCTCCAATAAGCTTATGATAAATACTTCCCCTTTTATATATCCCACAGCTGTACTCTATTAGGTCTTGTTTTTTTGTCATGCTATATAATTATAATCATTTACAGTATGGAGCAGGATTTTAAGAGCATAGACAATACCTGAAAGCATTAAGTCTTTTAACTTAATAGGAGTTGCTTTTGTTCTGCTGCAAGAATCACTCATATTTACAGAAATTTGAAATTTGATTTGTCTCCTCCAAGTCAAGATGAGCACTGGAGAGAGAGCAAAGCCTGGCTTTCCCTGTGCCTTAGGCACAACCCGAATTTAGCTGATCCTGCATGAAGAGCACAGTCCAAGCACTGTGCCCTGAGACAGCTCTGCAGCTCTGCTCATCCTCCTCTTTGCATGAGAAGTGGTAATTTATAGCCTGCCTAGACACTAGTCAATCAATACCCTCCAGCATGATTTCCATCTGGCTTTGCTGTGCTGTGCTCCCATCTTCTCTCTGCTTCGGGGATTCAGCAAGGAAACAAGCAGGACTGTATGTTCTGATGTTCCTGGTTCTGAGGTCTGACTAGTTTTTTATATGACTGTAGCAATAGGGAGCAGAGAATTGTGTTCTTTGGGGCAGGCAAGAAACCCAAGTCAGATCTAAATCCTAAGTGATGTCTGCTAAAATAAACTGTAGCTTCCATCTCTGAACCAGAGGTCTGGGGGAAAAAAAATTTAAAATTAATAATATTCTTCTTTCCAAGTGATCAAACTGTATATTTTCTCCTGAGAATATTCCAGGCCAGCACTGAAGCACTGACTTAATTCTGAATCTGCAAGATTCAGTTGCTTAGAACAGCATCAAAAAGAACATAACTTTTTATCTCACTCATTAGCTGATGTGCTTTCTTTTTTTTTTTTTGTAATTAAGGTTTTTGGTGGTCTCTGAAGAAATGCCTCATATTTGTGAAAGTGGGACACCAAAGAAAGAAGGAGCATCAGAAAATACAGCAAAAAGACTTCAACTATTTAGTGACAGTTTCAAGACCTGAGCAACATTTAAAGGAGCCAGATGAATTAGAAGATTGTTAAAGTATCTCCGTTTTCTCTGAAGCAGGTGATGGTGTGAAGGAGGTTATCTGGTGCTGTCATTATTAAGAGGGGCAATATCTCACTGCAAAAGAGGTGCTGAAGGTAGTGCTTGTCCCTGGGGTAGGAGGAAAGGGAAGGCATGTGTGTTTGCAGCCTGGTGCTAAGGCACACACACCGCTGACAGGTGCGGTGTGAACGCGACACATACTTGGAAACAAAAGTGAGACATTGGTGGAAAGTGAAAATGGAAAACTTTCCAGATGCCAGGTGGAAAATGATATTAAAGCTGTCAAAATAAGTCACAACAAAGGCTGGGTTTTCTCCTAGACTAACAGGAGTCATGTTCTGGAGAAGAATGGGGGTTTCAACTACAAGGCAGTGTCATAAATGAAACAATTATGAGCATCGGAGGTTAAATTTGAACCTATTTGTTTTGGGGTTTTATGCTTTGGTCTCTTTATTTTTCCTTTTTCTCTTTCAAGTGCACTGCAGCATTCCTGATTTACTCTACAGTTTGTGGACAGGTCAAAAATGTGTAAATAAATCCCACTGTCATTGCTTCACATAGTTATCTATTCTGGGCCTAATTCCAAGCCCTGTTAAATTGATGGCAATCCTTCCATTGGCATCGGAGGACTGCAGTTTAGAACCTGTGATGGAGGTGCAAAGCATCACCAGAGAGGATGGATAAACAGCCTCTGCAGTCATCCAAAGTGAGTTGCTGAGACACAGTAAGGGAAGCAAACCTTGAACTACATTCAAGGTCAAATATGCTTTATGTATATGGTAATGGAGCTTTTAAAAAAGTCAGCTCCACCTAACATACATTAAACATCTTAAATATTATAAAAGACATTATTCAGATTTACAACTGACAATCTGAACAGATAACCAAGTATTTTACTTTAAAAAATCAGCTGCATTGTTTATACTTGGGTGGAAAACCACAGATCAGAACAAAGTTTCTTAGTGCAGCCAAGGAAATTTACTCTGCTGATTGAGAATTTTACTTGTCCATGTATTCACTTTCATGCACTGGTAGATCCTTATCAGCAATTTATCTGCAATTTTGTGGCTGAATTTTGTTTCTTTGTGTAATGTTACTTTAGCATAAGAAAATGTGCCTACATTAAATTCCTTTTGCTCCTTATGAAATACCCCTAACAAACAGTAATTCATTTTGAATGCTTACCCCCCAAAGTATAATTATGACTGAAAATATAAAATACATCTCTATTCTTTCACGATAGACTTTTCATGCAGGCTGTTGATGTGCTAGAAAGAACCAGACTCCCAGAGGAGTGGGTAGAAGCTTGATTGCAGCTAGAGATAGACAATGCAGCAGCAGCAGTAACTGGAGACTGTTCACACAACACACCATAATGGCCATTATGGAGCTGTTAACCTCTAGTGTGTCAAAACCTACTCAGAAACTGGCTGAATTCATACATTGCTGATCCAAGTGGTTCCTTTAAATTCAGCAAAAAATGAACTGAAGGGCTATGCTGCATCTGAGCTATAAATCCTTGGAAATATCGGTTAATAATGGAAATAATGACAGACCTTTACTGTAGCTGCATGGATGGTGCTGGTATTAATAATGCAGAAGTGCAAGGCAGGACAGCTCTTAGAAGTTGATGACTGCTGAAGTGCAGAAAACCTCATTAAAACAACCTAAAGGATGGTGTATTATTATAACAACTTTTTTCCTACAGTGTCCTTCAACTATCATAATTGCACAGGATACAGAGCAACTTGAAAAGATCTAGAAATGTGTAAGAAGTAAAATCTCTGGCCACAGTTCCTGGCAGCCTAATTATGTGAATATATTGTGTACTCTGCATCCTGTTCTTTGGTTTTGAGAGCCTGTGGATTTGTGGATGATGAATAATGTGGTGTCTAACCGAAATATCAGCACTAAATTGCTGGAATAGATATTCGGCCTTAAATAATTGCTTTGGATTTGTGTTGATTCCAAGCAGTAGAATAGTTATGACTAACTTGCAGTTGTTAAATGTAAACATGTTGCATTATTTTTGCATTTAAGATTTTACAGAACTGTGGATAGGAGTGGTTGTTGTTGAGGGTGTTTATGGGATTTTCATTTGATATCTCTGAGGATGAGGTCTAATAACCCCACCTCATCTGAGGGTGCTGCTCAAAGGCCAATGGTGTGGACTGCTGTTTGTGCTACAGATATTTCACAAATGCCAGTTGTCCTGGGTTATTTCCACAAACAAGGAAAGCCACCATTTGGTTTGGGGCTTTGATTAGTGTTTGGTAATTCAGTTTAACAGGATCTGGACCACACTGGGCTGCAGTCTCTGTGCTATGTACTGTACCCTGCAACGCACAGAGCTAATATTTAGATGTAAAGCTCCAAATTTATCATCTGCACTGGCATATAATAGAGTATTCAAAGTAAGTGGGTTTTATAAAATGTTTGATGGCTGGAAATTACTAGTCTGGAAGGGTACACAAGATTAAATGTTAAGTCACTCAAACTGTGCAAGTTTACCTCAAAGACATTTTCACAATGCCTTTGGAGAAAGAAGTATTTCGACTTGTTCTCACTGAATAACCAATCCTGGCCTAAGGTACAGTGTAACTATGCTTATACATCGCTCCACTGCCTCTGCAAAGCCACTCGAGCCAATTTTGTACAACACTTCTGCGGCGGCAGCATCAGGCGGCCCTTCAGCGGCACTCCAGCACCGGGCTCCCGGCTGGAGGCTTTCCGTCACAGAAACATGGCAAGTGCTTCAGATATTTCCCAAGTGGAGAAACCAATTGAGCTCAGCCCCGTGGTCTCCAGTAAAGTGGGAGCAGAAGGTTAAGGGCTTACAATTAAGGCAGAGAGAGCTTTATCTTTGCTAGCTCAGAGGGTGAGAAAACGGCAGCTGCTCTGACAGGACTTGCTGTGTGTGGGGACCGAGGAGCACCAGGCACCTGGAGCATTGGGAGGGAAACCTCCGCAGGTTCGGGCCTTTTGTGTTTTGTAGGGAATTAACAGGTGAGAAGCAGCTGTTCCCTAGAAGATGCTACCCACGAGTGGGCTCCTACACCAGCCGCTGCTGAGGGAGAGGCACAGGGAGGCAGAGGACAGCCATGCCGAGGTGCACGGCAGCTGCTGAGCCCCTTCCCTGCCGCCTCCCCTCGAGGGGCAGCCCGGGCCCCGGCCCAACAGCCCGGGGGGACCCAGCTCCTCGCGGGGGAACCGCCCGCAGTGGCCGGGAGGGGCCTGGGGCCGGGGCAACCCCGGGCGAGGAGCAGGGCTGGGGCTGGTCCTGAATGCCCGTGGTTTGCCCTCGTGTTTAACCGAGAACAAGATCGCTCCGCAGCGTGCGGGGCTTTGGGCTGCAGCGGAAAGGGTGGCGAGGCCGGGCTGACCCGAGCGGAGGAGAGGAGCGGACCGGGGAGCGCAGTGCGGACGCCGTCCGCCGGAGTGGCCCCGTGTCCCGAGGAGGGTGAGGAACACCGAGCCCACAGCCGGTGTGTGTGCAGGGAGCCCGCGGGGCCCTGATCTGTGTCCCGAGGAGGTGAGGAACACCGAGCCCACAGCCGGTGTGTGTGCAGGGAGCCCGCAGGGCTCTGATCTGTGTCCCGAGGAGGTGAGGAACACCGAGCCTACAGCCGGTGTGTGTGGAGGGAGCCCGCAGGGCCCTGATCTGTGTCCCAGGAGGTGAAGAACACCGAGCCTACAGCCGGTGTGTGTGGAGGGAGCCCGCAGGGCCCTGCCCGGGCTGAACCAGGCCGTGGTGCCCCCGGGCATAGCCCTGCCCCTCCGGGACGGCATCCGCGTGTTCAGGANGAGCCCTGATCTGTGTCCCAGGAGGTGAAGAACACCGAGCCTACAGCCGGTGTGTGTGAAGGGAGCCCTGATCTGTGTCCCAGGAGGTGAAGAACACCGAGCCTACAGCCGGTGTGTGTGAAGGGAGCCCTGATCTGTGTCCCAGGAGGTGAAGAACACCGAGCCTACAGCCGGTGTGTGTGGAGGGAGCCCGCAGGGCCCTGCCCGGGCTGAACCAGGCCGTGGTGCCCCCGGGCATAGCCCTGCCCCTCCGGGACGGCATCCGCGTGTTCAGGACTTGGAGCTGGCACAGATCATACAATGCAAGAAGGGCAAGAAAAGAGTGCAGGAAGCAAGGCGACAGAGAAACCAGCAGACACGCTCCTGATGGAGGTACAAGTTCTGGATAAGGCGGAATCAGAGATATGTTGTTCCCTGTTAGCTTCTTCTGTCACACCGATTTGGTTCTGAATGAAGCATTAGTATTATTTATTTGGCTTAAGTATCCAGTCCCCTATGCATCTTTTTACAATTTCATCTTGTTTTTAAAAGGGCAAACTAGAAGTTTCGACTTTCTGGATTCAGAGAATATTCTGAGTTGGAAAGGACCCAGATTATCAAGAAGATATCGAGATGATATTTAACTGTTGGAATTCAGACACGTTTTAAATTTAGTTCATCAGTTTGCTACTATTTGTTTGATAGCCTTCATCTCTTAAGCGGCATTACAGAATTTCTCTTTTTCTCCTTAATTCAATTAGTTCAGTCCTTCAGTTAAAGCTGGTTATGTAATACAGTCCCATTTGAAATGAATTTTATTAAAAAGGACATGCAACACTCCTGTTTTGTTCTGTACTAGCTATTATATTGATTTTACAATTAAATACTACATTTTTTTCTTATAAAATTCATGAATCACTAGATAATTTCTGAGGTAGGTCATATTGCCATATTTGAGTCTAGCTAATGCAAGAAGTGTCACGACCTGGTTAATTGGTATACAACAAAGAAGGCATTGCAATTAGTCTGCAGAAGTCCTAAATTTGTTAAAAAACAGAGCATACTTCTCATTTCCTTTTAAAAGTACTGAAATGAAATTTTAAAATATTTTCTTTAAAAAATAAATATATTTCTGTGTTCTCAGTACTGCAATCTTAAAATTATGCTCTGAAATGTTATATAAAATTTTGGAGAGGGAGGGCATAATTTTAGTAATCATTCTTACTTAATTGTAACTTACTAGTTAGGCTGCTGTATGCTGAATGTAAATTTTGTCCATCACATGTAAGACTGAAAATCAGAATGAATCGGTGGCTTGCATTTTGTTGACTGCTCAGTTGATTTGCCACTAGCTATTGCATTTAATTGAGAAAGTTGTAAAACATATTCTTTTTAAAAATAGATTGACAGAGATAATGATGCCATTGCATTTGAAAATAACATCCAGCAACTGAGCCCATCTGAAGAGGGGGATGGAAAGGAAGTTCTTTCCACTGTTGGGGAAACAAAGAGTCAGAGCTGCAAAGGGGGTGATGATTTGTCAGACTTACTCAATGAAAGTAAAGAGCAGGAATATCCAACTGCATCAGAACAAACAGTTGTAAGAAATCCCAAGAATCTAAAATTTGAGGCTTGTGCTCCACATCAGGAAAAAGGTAAAAAAGTTAATATTCTTCATAGTTAATTTCTAGATAAGGCATGTTAAGTAAGATTTTGAACTGAGGTTGAAGTTTTGCATTAAATACTCACAGTGGTAATTGTTTAGATTAGGTTAAGTCTTAACATTCTGTGGAAATTTGGAAGAAGAAATAATACCTTCTGCCCTAAGTGCTCAAAGATCTTGTTCAGGCTGCTGTCATCTGCCTTGTGTTCAGGAGAGACATTTTGGATGGCATTTAGAAATTAATGGTCTTTTGAACAGTGTGTGGTATTTGAAACCTCCAGGGAGATTTCAAAGTTAATATTGTGTAAGTGCCTTTGAATAAACCTAGTAATTTATTTGTGTCTTGATCCACTCATTCAGCTTCAAAATGTGCATGTTTGAGGGTTTATGGTTGAGCTTAGAGTGGTTCCACGTTGCCAGCAGAGGGTGGTGGGCACTTATCAATCAATACCTGTCTGCAAAGCCTTTCCCAGAGCCTAAATAAGAGTAACAGAAAATGGCTGATTTAAGATGTTAGAAACCTGAAAGTATGTTACAGAAGTTGAGGACTGACTCAGAAGAGAACAGATAAGCATCTGTTTCCCTAGAAACTGTGTGTGTACTGTAAAAATTGGATGACATCAATGATGTTGAGTCTGTAAATGTGTGTGTTGTATCTGGAAGTTAAGGTATCTTGGCTGGGGTTCTCTATGGATACTGTACAAATTGTTAATGTCCCCTGTTTCAGTTACAGCCTTTATAGGAAGCACATTTGAGCAGTTTTAACAAAGCTAACAATGTTCCTTTGTGTGGGCATGAATCCACAATGAATAAATGACAATAAAGTGGTTTTGTTTGCTTTTACTGAAGTGAAGTGTTATCTGCACATCTCTGTGTGGTATAAAGCATTGTATAAAATGCATTTTGGTCTCAGCATGAAAATCATTACAGAGAGCACACTTGGGAGCTGAGACAACTGTTCTGGAAAGACTCTTCAAATATGACGTATTTGCCATTTCACAGTTTCAAATCTTCTTCATAACTAGAAGTGTTGCACATTTAATCTTAACTTGTTACTCTCAAAAGAAATTCATTACTCTTGTGCCCCGAACTTTATTCTATGACTTCTCCAAAGGACTGACCTTTTCCCCTCAAATTCAACCAGTAATTTTAAAAAGGCTTTCACATCATGATTTTTTTATATGCACTTTACAGATTCAGGAGGACCAGAAAGCTGGGAATAGCTTAACCTGCCATTTCCAAATCTTTGCATAAATTTACTTAGTGCTAATGACACAGTTGTTATCAAGAAGTTTGTTGCACAGGTTGTAAGTTTTAAAGATGGTACTTAGAGAGGAAATCTCATCCTGTCTTGGTAGTGAGGGCAAGAGTAGGAGTTAGGTTTCCTGGTTAGATTCTAAACTGTATCACCAACAATTAACACAATTTTGGGGGCAAATCACTTAAGTCTTAATGTGTCCTTTGATGCAGAAGTTCAAAGTAGTTCTACCCAGACTAGAGGGACTCTTTGGAAATTGATACCATTTTTTGAAAAAGTCATTATTTTGTGGCATGTACAGTGTAAATGTGTCTTTGTTCTAACAGGAGAAAAAGAATTCAACTGTTTTTTCTGCCCATTCACCTCAGTCAAGTTATGGAGTCTCAGGCGTCATTTGAAAACCCATTCGGATGACAAACGTCACGTGTGTCACCTCTGCCCGAAGGCCTTCCGTACAGCAGCTCTGCTGCACAACCATGTGAACACACATACAGGTACCTAAGGCTTGAAAATACTGTGTTACATACTGTCTTCAAAACTGAATTAGCAGGCAAGTGGCTTTGCCTTAGAGCTGTGTGCTGTGATCATTTTATGCTCAGAAATTCCTCTGATTTTCTGTGGTGTTCTGCACTGAAAAGACATGGTCTGTAGTTAGGAACTCTGTGTGTGTGTATTTGTTTATTTTGTTAAGTACCATTCTAACAATTCTTGTCAGCTGAACAGTGACTTCAGCTGTGCTTCATTCCTGCATGCAGAATAGAATTTTCTGTGATGTTTTCATTTTGCTATATAAACATATGAAGCAAAGTGATAAACTGTGTTTATAATAAACTTACTGTGTACATACATATGGAAGAAATTCTCAGCTGGGAGGGTGGTGAGGCACAGGCTGCCCAGAGAAGCTGTGGCTGCCCCATCCCTGGAAGTGTCCAGGGCCAGGTTGACCAGGCCTTGGAGAAACCTGGGACAGTGGAAGGTTTCCCTGCCCATAGCAGGGGCTAGAACAAAATGGGCTTTAAGGTCACTTCCAACCCAAATCATTCTATGGTTTATTGTATATAAAAAATCAGTATATCAGAAAAGGTTCTATTAAAAAATTCTGCATGTTGATGTAAGGCAGACAAATCACATTGCTATGGTGCTGAGTAAAAGTCTCACATGTATTGTTGCAGGGAACAAACCCCATAAATGCAGTGAGTGTGACACAGCCTTTGTGACTCGAGGGGAGCTTTCACGACACAGGAGGTACAAGCACACTTTGGAGAAGCCTTTCAAGTGCACAATATGTGAATACTCCAGTGTAGAAGTAAGTACAGCCTTACTGAATCTTTTGGGAGGGTGTGAAGGTATTGATGTGCCAGGATTTTAATGTACATACAATTTTTGCCCAGATTTTTAACTGTGAGAAGTCCAGGCTCTGCTGATGGCCTTGGACACACTGATGGATTGTGTTTATCTGTTATGGTGCTGCAGTGTTACTGGAAGGTGGCTGATGGCTACAACTTTGTGGTGCCATGCATTTGTTACATTTCATTTCATTTCATTACATTTCATTTGTGTGCACATCTTTTCATCCCCATCATCCTGCAAAAAAGGAACAAGTAACCTGAATTCCTGGAACCCTTTGTCCATGTAGTATTTGCAAATGTGTTGCTCCAAATTAATATTCATACAGTTATTTAGGTTTTTTTAACTTGTTGCATTATAAGAGCTTTTTCTCTTTTGTTATGCTGAAATTGCTGCCAGACAATGTGTTTTTGTGATTTTGGTCCTTCAAAAGCTTTTTTGGTCCTCATTTACACTGCATTCCATGTACTGTAGGACAATACTAGCTCAGGTCTAAAAAGAAATTCATGTATTGTATTTATATAATTGATGATGTATGGGTTTTTTCCAGGACTAGAATTTTCTTCATCAGGAGTAAAATGCCTTAGAGTCTGCTTAAGGGTGCACTTGGAAATTGCAATTGAATTGGGTGCACAGGCTTTTAGAAATGCACCTGTGATTGAATCACTGTCACAGTTTAGTGGATGTTCAATATCTGAATTTGTGCTGTGTCCAGATCTAAAGCTGTAAGCCATCCTAAACTTTATTCCATGCACCTTATCTTAATAATTAGGTTTTTGATAGCTTGCATCTTTAAAAAGCCTGACAGCTGATACTAAATTACCCTCTTCTTTCCCTTGTTTCAATAAGGAGTATTCAGCATTCACTGCTGTTACAGAACTCACATTCTTGTAAGCTTTACCTGCATGAAGAAAGCTGAAAGAGCTCTCCAGTACTGCCATGCAAATTATTTGACTTTTGTGTATCAAAGGTTGGCAGTCATGTTTAATTTTATTTGAGTGAATAGTAGTGTAGATTTGAAGGAATCTAGCAGTGAATTCATTAATTGTGTTCATAAATGGAGGAACTGAACATTTGATAACTCCTAATCACATACCTACAATATTTATATAGAAGATATCAGAAAAACAGCATAAAAAAGTGGAATTGAATTAAACTTTGTAACTAAGGTACTTCATTGGGACTTGAAGGTGAATAGACTCTGGATAATGAGTTTGGTCTTTCATTTATTTTCCTGAGTGTTTTCAAATAATTTTATGTTTGGTATATCCAAGTAGCCTGACAGTAGTAGGTATTCTCTTTTTAAAATTTTATCTATTTTGTTTTTATTATGAAATTTCCCATTTTGCTAATATGGGAATATTTCCACACTAAATATGGAAGCAAGATAATATGGGGAAAGAGTGCAGAAGTGTCCTGAAACCACAACAGGCCAATTGTGCAGGGAAAACCACGGATGTGAGAGTGCTAATTCTGGAATTAATACAATATTTTCAATTGCAGTAGGTGCAGTATGTAAAATTGCTTGTATTTTAATTAAATGTATCTCTAATGTAGATGTTACTTTAGAAAATCTCTCGTTTTTGTCTGAGGCCAGCAAGATGAGACGCCACGTTCGCTCGCACACGGGAGAGCGGCCCTACCCCTGTCACCTGTGCAGCTATGCCAGCAGAGATGCCTACAAACTGAAAAGGCACATGTTAACTCACACAGGTAGCATTCTGGGCTAGTGATCGAGTCCAGGGCCTCAGCTCCTTGATATTCATAGGGTTAGAGCAATCTTACGTCAGCCTCAAAATTAGCCCTTTTTTAATTTGTGATTTGGAGTAAAACATGTTCTCTTTCAGTGTTCTGAATTTGGCAGTTGGAAGCCCAGTAGTTAGTTTTGCTGTTCCTCCTAAACTTCTTTTATATTAGAGAAATATTTCATTTTCTGTGGGTCAGGTTGTCACTTCTATGTCTCAGTTAGTTGATTTCACATGGAGAGGTATCTATGAGAGATTTTTAACTCTCTGTTCAGAACATGAATATTGTTGTGACGCCAGATTTCCAGCAAATTATTTGGTCAACAAAGAATTAAATTGCTTTAATATTAGAAGCAGTGTGTTCTTGTCATAGCTCTGTAACATGCAAGTCATCTCAGGGGCAGTGGGTATCAATCCTGTACTTCAGGGTTTAGCTTGCCTCAATTATGATATGTAATTTGTGCTCTGATTAATGATTTAGGTTGAATCAGAGTGTGACAGCGTGGTTTGAATCAAATTTTTCAAATATCCCCACTTGTCACGCATTGGTTCATATCTTGAGACAGTTTGGTGCAATTAAACGGAATTATTTTTTTATGAGAGTCAACCACAAGAGTCCAACTGGAAGAGTTCAAGAGTGTTACCCACTCCTGGCAGGAACTTCTTCCACAGAACCAGTCTGGAATTGGTTCAAAGCTGTGCCAGTTGCCAGTGTTGGTGTAATTTTTAATGGTAGTCACACCTGATGAGGCTTTTTGGGGAAGAAAGGCAAGAAAATAATTTCTTAATTTCCCTTCCCACCATTATCAATGGCTGATGATATGTCACTCTTATCATGATGTTTTACTGCTGTTGACTTTCTCTCCTTGCATATTTGAAGATAATTCTGCATTTTTGTACATGAAGTATTCAAGGAAGAATAGATGATAATTTAAAATAATTCCTGATTCCTAGTTTAGAATTATATAAATGGCTTTATGCTTCAGCAGTTTGACTTGTGGACTCAGAAATCCAAGATTTTGTGTTGCAATCAGTTATGTAAACTTCTGGAGACTTGTTTGGCCTTTTGTGCATTGTCAACTAATATTAACTTTTGGTTGATCTAGTGGTTGATCTGGTTGTTGCTGTTAGAACATGGATGTTGAATTGTGTGGGAATTTGAATTTATATTAAATAAGTAGAGTTTCTAAGCATATCTTTTTTTTCATTTCTTTTTAATAGGTGAAAAACGCTATGAATGTTATGTTTGCCAAGCCAGATTCACTCAAAGTGGTACCATGAAAATCCATGTGTTACAGAAACATGGAGAAAATGTGCCAAAACACCAATGTCCACATTGTAGCACTTTCCTTTCCCGAAAAAGTGACTTAGGTAAGTTTAAAGGAAAACACTGACAACAAAATGTAGAGTTAAGTAGAGGTGAAATCTCTAATTTTCACAAAATTTCACCGAATATGTTATAGCTGACTTCACATTATCACAGAATGTTTTAAGTAAAATGTATTTGTAGCTTTACAGGTAAATTCCTCCTGCAAGGAGATGTGGTGACATCTTGTGGTTGATGTTTTAATTTGTTTAAAATGCAAAGTTGCAAATATTTAGCTTTTTCTGTTTTATTATTTGCTTGATACCTGTGGCACTGTGACCCTGTGTTTTTTCAGAAGAAATGTTGGCAGTAATAGAGCTGACCAGTAACAAGAAAATCTATATAGAATTTTAAGTTTCCAGAAATATATGAAAATTCTGTGTTAAACCTGGATTTTTTAAAAGGATTTGATTTGTTAAATGATTTCCACTGAAATCAGTAAGATTCAGGCTTATAACTGCTTGATTTCTTTGGGAAGTTACAACATCTTTCTGCAGCTTTTGTTTAATCTTAAACTAATTTGTCTATTTCACCCCACTGCAGAGGGCATGGAAGGTTCTTTTTTGCTTTCCTCTACAAGATTTGCATTTCTCAGGGCTATACACAGCCCAGCTCTTGTTCAAAACAATGAAAATAAAAACCTTGCCATTAAAACGAGTTGTTTTGAATACCTGTCCAGGTGTCCACCTGAGGAATCTGCATTCCTACATGGAAGAGGCAGTGAAGTGCAGGGACTGTGAGGCAGCTTTCCACGAGCGCTACGCCTTCCTGCAGCACAGGAAGACTCACAGGAGTGACAAAAGCTTCAGGTGTGCTCAGTGCAGCTGCACCTGTAACCAGGTATTCCACTTCCTGGGAAAATACTGCTCACTCTGGTGCTGTGTGTGAGACACAGTTGGCCTTGGGGTTATAGTTACCTTAAGAAAATAAAAACTTCTGTGACTGCAGTCCAACTGAAATAGTGTAGTGGTGCTTATTTCCAGGGGAAATCTTTCACAAATTGAGATTGATATGCTGGAAGGATGAGTCTATCTTCTTGATAAATCTGTTGTATGTGAACTGCTTAGAAGTATAAAGTAAGAGAAGTCACTTTCAGGGATGTTGTAATAAAGAACAAAATGTAGCATTTGAGCCTTAAATGTGATTTTCAGTGGTGATGTAGAATAAATTCAGTCTGAACTGAAAAATTTATTTTAAAGAGTACTTTTAGGATAGCTAGGACCTGTTCAGCAAGGAAAGTAAGAAAATATTATTCACTTCAAAACCATATGCAATGAGAAGATATTCTCATTTTGGCTTAACTGTGCACACTTTAAAGTAAATGTGACCCTTTTTCCACATACAGATTTTACGTGTGAAACTTTATTGCTTATCCAGGAACCAGAAAATGATAAATTCTATTTTATACCCACCAAATGGCACTGTTCTTTTAAAGCAGAATTTTAATATATATTCTGGAAAATCTTCAGGAGTTTTATGGAAGTTGTTAACTAAGTCAGTCTTCCACTTAGTGTTCCAGAATTTGTCTGTCAGAGCCATATTTGCTTTGTGTCTGTTAAATTGCTTACATGGATTAATATTTGATTGATATATTTGTTCTTCATTATGCTAACAGAGTAATATGTGTAAGCATGCTGAAAATTTTGGATTGGTGAAGGCAAAAACTGCTACACCCAGAAAAGGAAGCAAAGGCAAAAATAAAATCCATGAGAACCCGAAGCGTGCTAAGCCAGAAGGTAATCAGTGACTAAGTTAGGATTTAATCATGTAAATTAGAATCAAGACTAAAAGGCTAAGGCATTGAATCTTCCCTGCTGCTTAATTGCTGTTTCACAGTGAAGCTAATAATGGAAGAATACTTGAGAATAGGCTTTATTGTGTGTCAGAAATTCTTGTCATGTGAGTTGGGTCTCTGCACAGGTACCATCCTGGGCTGTTCCCTGCTCCAGTTCCTGAACCCCCTTTTTAGCAATGCTTTCAGATGATTTTTGTGGAGTAAGAGACAAGAATGGAGATACACCTTAGGCCTAGGTGTCCCTAAACCTCACCCTTTGTATCAGATTGTATCTGCAGTGAGAGAAAATTTCATGTGGTGAGAAGAAAAAATGGAGCTTTTCTGAATCTAATGAATATATATCAGCAGCTGAGTTTACATTAGCATTGACACTTCTGTTTTCACTGGTGAGGCTGTAATGGTATGGTTAGAGAGAAGTGTTACAGCTGCAGTGTTTATGTTTTTGCAGTAATTAGATTTTGCTGCTTATTAATGTTTTCCTACATGGAAACAATTTCTTTTTGATATCTTGTAAATACCTTCATCTGAAAGCTTGATTTTCTGGAGCTGTGATAATGTATCTTCAGATGTTGTTCATGCAAATATTCAGTTCATTAATTGAATGAACACACAAAACCTAGAAATTTCTGGCTGTTCCAGAAGGTTTTCCCCAAAACTGACATTTGCAAGTATTTATATATCACTGTCCACTTCTTGCACAACTTGAAGAGGCCTGTAGTATCCTCAGTGTGGCTTTGCAGATGATGACTTGTGAGACTGAGGCTGTCAGTGATTTGCTGTTGCTAATAATTACAAAAGGAAAAAGGATGCATGTGATAATTAAGTTTCCAGTTAACAAATGCTTCGTTTCCTCTGATGAGAATACCAAACTCAGTATATGGCTTGTAATATAATATTCAGCAGAAGATATATTCATTCCCCAAGTAAAGTGCAAGATAAAAGATGTGCTTTAGTTACATATTGGCAGCATTTTCTCCACCAAATAAATTGCATACTTGTTAAATTTATTGAAATATTTACTTGTCTTTCTGGTTAATCATCCCAATATTTAATTTTTTTTTTCAAAGTTGCCCCGAAATTATTCCCAGATGACTCTACTGCGAAAAATGAGCATTGTGCCAGTGAGATTGTTCCTGTTTCAGATGGGACAGAAACAGCAACTCTAAGGGAACACAGAGCAGAAGCAACTCATTAAATGTATCCTCAACATGATGGACAAATAATGCACAAACAGACTGGTCTTCCTCGTTCTCAGTAGTTGCAACTGAACTGCTCAGTTGCAAAGTGTGGAACTACCTCCACTTAGAAAGGTGGAAAAGATGCTGGTTGGAAGGTGTTGAAGCCCTCCTGTGCTCGTGTTTCTTCTTGCTGCAGTTTCTACTGTGTAACCTAAACACCATTGCAAAGTGTGAAAGTTAGAGGCAACTTTCACCTGGTTTATTACATACAGGTAATAACAGAGTGGCAAACATCAGCTAATTTCAGAGTTATTTATTGAAGAATAGATTGGTTGTTTCCCCTTACATTTGTTTTTTTCCAGCTTTACTCACAGAATTGCAGACTGATCTGAGGCAAGTTTATCCCTCAGTATCACTGAGAGCTGCCTGAATTTCAGTGTTTGTAATTTGCTGAGGTGAGCAGATGAAAGGCAATGATTTTTTAGTACAAGGTACATTTACTAAATCTCCCTTCTGCAAACACTTTAGTTTCTAATCGAATTCATGATGCAATAGAATGAATGACACAATTTTGTGGAAAAGCACCATTTTTTATGCCTCATACTACTGGTAATTAGAAACTAATCTTTTGTCTGAGTTTTTCTCAGCTCAGTTAGCTGGGCAGACACCACTGCATGACAAAAATGAAGCAGGAGCAGGGTGGCAGAGAAGTGTGGAGGACCCCCACATTCTGGGAATGTAAAACCTTCTGTGACCTTAAGCTGACTCCTTTTTTGAATGCAGGTGGGATCTGTTTTCTTTAACCAGCCTTGCAAGTGTTCCCATGTAAGTTTGTGATCCTCCATTTAGCACCAGATCCAAACCACACCCACGACTTTGATTTTAATTAGATCTTCAGTAAGGCATAACTGTGTTATTTAGGAAAGTTCATGTTTATAGTATAATTAAAAATCAGAAAATAATTTAACTGTCAAATACAAGTCTCTAACTTTCCTTAGGTTATAAGAACTACTGGATTTAACTCTTAATAATTACTAGAGTCATTACAGTAAGTACTATTAATTTTTATGATTCATTATAATGATCACAATTGCCATTTATGCACTGTTCACACATTTTTTGTCATTTATAATTAATACTTGGAAGCCTCATAAAATCTTACATACTTTTTAAATATTCATCTTTAATGCTGCTATTCTTATGTTACATTTCATTATAAATAAGTACCAGCATAACTAACAAATATTAATAATATTAGGTCATGTAACAACTGAATTTAATTGAAATGCCAAACCCTCATCCCAATTTCAAGATTAACATCTGTGTTTAACTTCATTATGGTGTGGAATTTGACCAGAATTAAATGGTTTGGGTGTGCAGGTTGGGCAGGCTGTGGTTGCAGGTTCTGCTGGTGTGGTCAAGGACAGAGAATTCCTGTGCTGTGCACCCCAGGTGAGCTGCAGGCTCACAGCAACTGCAACTTTTAACTTATTTTGAAAAATGAAACAATGAAACTTTAAGTTTTTGCCAGTTAGTTTATTAACATGGCATCTTTATCCTGTACTTGATGACATGTCTACACGCCTGTTCTAGGGTAACTTCTTTATTTCAGCTGCTGTTCTGTGACCCAAAGCAGCGCCAGGAGCTTTGTGCCATGCAGTGTCCCCAGTATCTCTGTGCTCAGTGAGCAGATAAGGGAGGATGTTGGGATTAGCAGGAGATAATTGCAGTTTTAAATAAATAATCCCATTTATAGAGACCACACCAAAGGCCTCACCAAGCCCTTCATCAATCATCTCAGTCAAACACATGAACAGAATTACCACTTTGGTAACAGAAACCTTCTTCAGTTTTGTAGCAAACCCTGAAAAGTCAGAGGGCTTGAATTCATTTAGATTCCTTATTGATTCTGTCCCTCCATTACAGATCTGTTACTTCAGTGTTTATAAAGTTTCATATTGATTGCTCTGTGTCTGTTTTCATGCTGGTAAAATTTCAGGAAGTTCATTTGTTCTTACTAGTGACGGGACTTAAGAATATTTTTGTTCATTATAATTGCTTAAATAATATTGTTAACTTTATTCTTGTTGAGCTGTTTCCATTTGTGTTATAAATTCTAAGCAGCAGATTGCTTGGTTAAAATTAATTTTAGAAGTTGTTTAAATTCCTTGATCAATTTGCTGAATATATATTGTTCATTTGAATTGTTAATAACAAAGCTGACTCATTCTGTGCTGACATCTAAAAATCAGACTGCATAGAGTGGAATGTGAATGTAGTAATAAAAGATATTTTTATCTCTGAACTTTCAAATTATTATTTCAGTAGTTAGAAGCTATGAATGTGTCATTTTGGAAATTAAGAAAGAATGCTTTGACCTCCTCAGGAGCCATTCCTAGTGGCCTTATGCTTTTTAACAGCAGTGATTGTTCTTCATGATTAAGAGTTTGCATAACTATGCAAATATTTGCATCACTATTCTGATTTATATTTTACAAAGATAATTTAATTTCATTCTGTTACTCACATATTTTAGACCAGTAGATATGTATTAATATCTTTTAAAGCAATGCATATTCTGAACACATGCCAAATTTAAAATATTTTAATTTACTAATTGTGGAGGAGTTGTTAAATACACGGGAATTATTCATGTCTGAAACAGATAATACTGGAGTGTTCTGTAGTATTATGTAACAGTGTTCTGAGATAATTCAGTTATTTGGGAAAGAAGAGGAAACTTGCATTCTGAGTTTCCTCTGCAAGCTTAACTTTACATAGTTAATGTGTGAGGAAATACAGTTTTGCACAGACCCAGCTGATAAAATGCAGAGAAAGAGTAAAACCAGGCCTTTGGATACATTTTTTTACTATTTAGGCTCTGTAATAAAACAGACTTGACACAGGAGTAGCTTCAATGACGCTAAAATGTGACGTGACCTTGTGGAAGTGACGTGTCAATTAGAATGAATTGCATCCTGAAATTTGGAAGAATTGAGCTCAGAAGAATCCTGGACTCTGCCAAGGGGATGAGAAGAAGGAGCCGAGACTGGAAATTGGCTCTGGTGTTCCTGCAGGAGCTCCTGCTGGAGTTCAGGGGCAGTGCTGGTCCGGTATCGGTCATTCCCAGCCATGGTCATTCCTGGTGCTGGGATCAGTCATTCCCACCCATGGTCACTCCTGGGTCCTGGAGTGGTCATTCCCGGCCATGGTCATTCCCGGTGCCAGTCCGGTATCGGTCATTCCTGGCCATGGTCATTCCTGGTCCTGTATCGGTCATTCCTGGCCATGGTCATTCCTGGTCCGGTATCGGTCATTCCCGGCCATGGTCATTCCCGGTCCGGTATCGGTCATTCCTGGCCGTCGTCATTCCCAGTGCCGGTATCGGTCATTCCCGGTGCCGGTTCGGTATCGGTCATTCCTGGCCGTGGTCATTCCCGGTCCGGTATCGGTCATTCCTGGCTGTGATCATTCCCGGTGCTGGTCTGGTATCAGTCATTCCTGGCCGTGGTCATTCCTGGTGCTGGTCTGGTATCAGTCATTCCTGGCTGTGGTCATTCCCGGTCTGGTATCGGTCATTCCTGGCCATGGTCATTCCCGGTCCGGCCATGGTCATTCCCAGTCCGGTATCGGTCATTCCTGGCCGTGGTCATTCCCGGTCCGGTATCGGTCATTCCTGGCTGTGATCATTCCCGGTGCTGGTCTGGTATCAGTCATTCCTGGCCGTGGTCATTCCTGGTGCTGGTCTGGTATCAGTCATTCCTGGCTGTGGTCATTCCCGGTCTGGTATCGGTCATTCCTGGCTGTGGTCATTCCTGGTGCTGGTCCGGTATCGTTCATTCCTGGCCATGGTCATTCCTGGTCCGGTATCGGTCATTCCTGGCCATGGTCATTCCTGGTCCGGTATCGGTCATTCCTGGCCATGGTCATTCCTGGTCCGGTATCGGCAATTCCTGGCCATGGTCATTCCTGGTCCGGTATCAGTCATTCCCGGTCTGGTATTGGTCATTCCTGGTCCTGTATCGGTCATTCCTGGCCATGGTCATTCCTGGTCCGGTATCGGTCATTCCTGGCCATGGTCATTCCTGGTCCGGTATCAGTCATTCCCGGTCTGGTATCGGTCATTCCTGGCCGTCGTCATTCCCAGTGCCGGTATCGGTCATTCCCGGTGCCGGTTCGGTATCGGTCATTCCTGGCCGTGGTCATTCCCGGTCCGGTATTGGTCATTCCTGGCCGTGGTCATTCCCGGTCCGGTATTGGTCATTCCTGGCCGTGGTCATTCCCGGTCCGGTATCGGTCATTCCCGGTGCCGGTTCGGTATCGGTCATTCCTGGCCGTGGTCATTCCCGGCGCTGCCCGCAGGTGGCAGCACGGGGCCGCCGCCGCGGGAGCTCCAGGGAAGCCGCTCCGAGGTGCTGGAATTGCTGCCTCAGTTTCCCTCGGCCCGTCCCTCCATCGCTTTGGCCGTGTCCAGGCGATACAAAAGCGCTCTTTCTGTCCCTTAGCAGGTTCCTAAGTCCTAATGTCGCTACAAAGTGTTGTCACCCCAGCCGGGAGAGAGGAAGGCGAGTGTGCTGCTGCCTTGTCCTCTGCTGAAGCCCAGCTGGGATGGGCTGGGGCTGCCTTGTTGTGCCTGGAACGGGAATTTTCTCCCGGTGGGACTGACAGAGGCTCCGCTGGTCCCTGCACATTCATGGACTGTGACAGCTCTCCAGCCCTGCTCGTGCCTTCGCCGTGTTTGTGTTTCCCTTTGGCTGAGTTGGCTCCGTGGAAGGTCAGGTCAGTGGCACCAGTGCAAGGCAGGTGCAGGGAGCCTGCACTAGGGCATGTTAATATATTTCCTGTTGCTGATAAATCAAGAAAGTTACTGTTTGTTGATAATTTAAGCAGCTTATCTAAGAAGTCTTTACTTAAAGAGATGTTAGAGCTTTTAACAAGCTGCACATTTGTTAGGTGAATTTTCAAAAGTCCTTTAAGGTGAGGTGACGTGGGCACAGGCCATGAGGAGTGACCTGGCTCTTTGATAAAGGAGGAGCTTGTCAACTCCAGTAGATTTCTTTTATACCTTCTCCAAGGTAAGTGTTGACACAAAAATGTGGAAATGGTGCACAGTCAGCATCACCACAAGGACTGGAATTTCTCATGCTGTGATGTAACATTTTACCATGAGATGGTCTTTACTCACTGTCTAAGCATTATTCTTGTACACTATACAAGGAAGTGATGGATTTCCAGCTGATTTCCATTTTTGTGACTGTTCCAAGAAATTTTCTTGAATTGTCATCTTAACGTTCCTGCCATCCTCTCCTTTGTATCCAAACTAGTCTCTTTCCTGTCTTTCAAATCTTTTTGCTGACTGCTGAGTCTGGATCAGGGAAACTCGTCTGCTGTCTGTCGGCACATTCCTGGAGATCTTTGCCATGATTACTTTTTTGTTAGTTACATGAATTTGGTTATTTAACAATCTCACAACTATACTGCAAAGATAACTGACAAAAAAATTAACAGATGGGAGTGTAATTGTTGTTGTGAGGAAGCCTCTCTGTCTCTCAGCCATAGCTGTGTTGTCTCCATTGTACAGATGAGAAAGATGACACACAGAACAAAATGAATCTCTGATTTAATCCTCTTTCTTTCAGGAGCAATGAAACCCACAGTGTGCTCTGCTCATTACTACTTCAATCTCACTGAACCAGAAATAGAAACCTGGGGTGCTGCAGCATGTGATGATTAAGTTACATTAGCAGAAGGTGGTGAGCAAATAGGCAAGGACCTAAAGACATAAAGCTAGTGCTGTTAATCACTTCCAGAGACATTAAAATCAGAATATTAAAGCTGAAATAACATTTATAACTTCTTAAAGGTCAGTGCTTAAGCTGATAGGAAGGCACTGTGGCAGCATGACTAACAGCCATGGGCACGAGCGGTGTGCAGCATCCTGGACGAGCAATCTGGTGGTAATTGGAAGGTCCAAAAAGAAGACACAGACTCTGTAATCTCAAGGCCTTTCTAGAGTAGACAGAGTGAAATGAAGAACATTTTCCTTTGATACAAACCTTAGAGGCCCCTTTTGCTGTGTTTCTCCCTGAATGCAAGCTCTCTCCTAATGGGTGACTGAATTATGGCTGACAGGTTGTGTATGGCTCTAGCAGTAACTTCCACTCAGTTTAAAATCTCGGGCTTGTTTTGCTTAAGAAACTGGATGTGCATTTGAAAGCAATTTGCATTAATAAAGTATGTCTTCAGGCAAACATCATTCCCTGTTTTAAACAGCTTTTAAACTTTTAAACAGCCCAGCTATTGTTTGAAGTCAGTTGCAGAAACAGCTGGGCTCTGTCTGGCGTTAGGGGTGTGAGCATTACAAAATGGGAAAGCATTTTTGGACAGTTTTGGTTCAATCTGTTTTCACTTGAATTGGCACAATGAAGAATTTAATTTCTATCTCCTTTGGTAGCTGACTGTTTGAGTTGCCTCTCTAAATTATGTTTAGCTTTTGGGATTGTTTTTCTTTTCTCCAAATTGAACTATTATTTGTTCTATCCCTGCCCTGTCCACATAACCACATTTGCAGCTAATGGGAGGAATGCAAAGGAGTGACACTGCTTTGATAAGGGACTTGCTTTTATTAGCAACTAATTAAATGGTAGGTAGCAGCTAATGGTGATTATAATTAAGCCTGGAACTGACATCCTTTTTCTGGGAGAGCTGTAAACTGAGAGAACTAAGCTGAAGTCCCTTTATGGCAAAGGTGATTTTTTGTTCTGTTATAGGAACTGATCAGCTGTTTCACTGCAAAGTGAAAGTTGTGAAGCTGTTTACAGTTGGTATTTGCCAATCCCATTTTAAATGTCCTGCTGCTTGAAGGGAGTTGTTTATCCTTTCATCATTTAGCTTTACTGACTGTGAATTGAAATTGTTTAATTTTACATGAGCTGTACCCTTCAGGCCATGTCCTCTGACAAAACTTTTGCAGTTTTGCTCCAGTAAAATTTGTGGGATAATAAATGTCATAATTTAAGTGTTAGGGTAAGCCTGTGCTCCTTTTTTGCAGAGGTGTAAGTTTATAGTAAATAGATAGATAGTAAATTCATTCTAGTTAGATGCAAAGTGAGACAGCTGTGGCTTCTTTTGGGCCAAACTTCCAAGAGGTGCTGCACAACCAACAAACCCCACCTTTAACATTAGGCAATGCACCTGTACTTTGGACACAAAGGGATATTTTTCTGTTTCCTCCCAATGCCTGTGAGGGATGCAGGAGTGTGCAGGGTGCTGTGGTTCATCCTGCCAGGACGGAGCTGCAGGTCCTGCCAGGGCTGCAGGAGGGCACCGTGGGCAGCCGGGCTGAGCGTCAGGGGTTCCTCCCTCTCAGAAGCAGCTGATGGAGGGAACAATAAAACTGCTTTCCCCATCTGTGATGGAGACTGACAATTCGTAGGGGATGAGTCAAAGGTCGCTGATGAGAAGATCCATCCAGATAATTGCTGTAATTGCACCCTGAGGATGCAGCTCCTCTCACGGAGCATCAGGCAGTGGCTGCTGGTAAATCTGTACTTGCCAGTGAACTTCATCCTATGCCTTAAATCAAAAAAGTTCCTTCATCAGATAGAAATGGAGAAAACTATTTTGATTTTTTTCCCCCTCAATCCAACCATG
Organism: Hypocryptadius cinnamomeus; assembly: GCA_013400635.1. Taxonomy (NCBI): domain Eukaryota; kingdom Metazoa; phylum Chordata; class Aves; order Passeriformes; family Zosteropidae; genus Hypocryptadius; species Hypocryptadius cinnamomeus. The sequence continues at coordinate 28,656 of VYZP01057683.1, read as the reverse complement.
TTTTCTCCTGTTGGCAGGTGATTAGGAAATAGTTGCATTGTGAAACAGGGAAGTAATTGTGATTTAAACATTAAATTACCATTTAGTGTTAAACCCTTGGATGAATACACAAGCTGTTGTTACTTCACAACAAATATCAATAAGCAGCATGAATGAGTATACATAATTCATAATATTTAACTTGAAAGTGCATATTTTTCTTACAGTGATTGATTCATTTTTCTAGAGTTTGTCCAGTGACTTCATCACAATTTAATACAAAAAGCTTTTCTGTTGGAGAGTGAACAGTAACAGGGCACAAGCAACAGCTCTTCCACAAAATTAGCTTTTTTCACACCCCTTCACAAGGCCCAGAAATCCAAAAGCTTTGTGGTTGCATTGCTGAATGAAACTAGGGAAATAACACCATTATCAGTCAGTCAGCCCTTAGCACTTAGGACTTTTTAATGTGAAGAATAAGAAATATTCAATAGAGGTTGTGCTCAGTAAGAAGGAATTGAAAAGGCAGGAACTACCTCAAATACAACAATCAGATTGTGTTTTTTACCTCAAACTGTTTGAATGTTGTATAACACACAACACTTCCTATTTTAATAGACCGTTTCTTTGCCCTTAGGGGAATTTTTCATTTTACCAGAGAGGCCCAAGGGATGGGAAGCAAAATGTTTGTTTTTGCAAGAAGCTGCAGAATTTGTTTTCTGCCAAAGCTCCACAAAGGATCACGATGTGAGTGAGCACTCAGCCTGTTTCTGAGCAGCATTTTCACTCCCCTCTCAGGCTGTGCGTGCCCTGTCTCAGCTTTCTGTGGTTCCAGAAGCTGACAGAATGAAGAAGTGCAGGGTAGCCCAGCACTGCTCTGAACAAAGGCTGGTTCCTCTCTGATGCTCTCTGGGGCAGGTTCAGGCATGTTCCTCTGGACCCACACTGACACAAGGGCAGGGCCACAAGAACATTTTCTGGAAGCTGCTTTGGTGGTTTTTAATCTGCTGTTATTTCCTCCTTCCTGGATTTTTCTGTATCGACTCCAAGCAAGTGTGACAGGGAAGAGCTGTCTCTAAACTACACCCCGGTGTGGGGATAACAACCAAGCTTTGCTCTCCTGTTACAATTTATCCAGCCAGGGTTCTTTTTTATTCTGTGAAATTGCTGGGATTTTCCACACTGATGAAAGCTGTGCTGTCAGAGACATAATGGTTTTACATCATATACCTCTCCTACAAGTATTAATTTAAACTTGTCTTTACTATTATAAAATAAGTAGGTAGTAGCATGGTCTTGTGCCAACACAAATTAGTACATTTATAATTAGATTAGTACAAATTGTTTATAGGTTTCAGACTCCACTTAGCCCAGTAGAATATGCATGCAGTCTGAAAAATTGCTTTCTTTCGTGGAAATTCCTTTGAAATAACAAAAGTGTGGCTCAGAATAGAATTTTACATTTTTTACATTAGTTCAATAACAGCTATAATCTGATACTGTGGTCATTTGGTTTATGCCTTTTGCCACTTATTCATCAAAACAGAAAACAGTATTTTGTGCTTTCCACAGATCTTGGTATTTATCTATGATTCATTCAGTGTCTATAATTGAAATATACTCTTGAATTTGCCCTGAAGCTCTTGCTCGTGGGAAACCAACAGGCTTACACCAAACATATCTGTCACTACTAAAAGCTATTTGATAAGAGACTTGGGAAAAAAATCTTCTTAAAATACAGCAGAAGAGAACTGCAAAAACCAGAGTTCTTGAGTCAACTGCTGCACAGGAGCTCTCTCAGCTATTTTTGCTGGGAGTGCTTTGGGTGGAAGACAAACATGGTCAAATTAGCTAAAATGCTGGAAGTTCAGTCAAGGATACTGCCTTAAATAGTTCACCCAGAAAGGCTTTCTTAGGGCAGCCCCTTTAGAATTCCAATAGCAGTTGCAATTTGTAATAAGTAAATATCAAATATAGTAATTTTTCTGTGAATTTGTTTTAGGAGGGATTATTGGAATGTTTCGAGGTCAAATTCAGCCCTCCTAACTATGAAATACTCACTAGGAAAAATATATATCTGATAGTAGACCTTGATTAATATTGTTGTTTTCCTATTCTTGGCTTTGTTTTTTCTTGCCATTCATGGCTATAGGTCAGAGCTGGAGGAAAAAAAGTATGGTAACAAGATGCTAAAATTTAAAGGAAAATGTGTTCACTGTCAACCTCCTTTTACTGTGCAGTGGTTTTTACTTCTTGCCAAATATCTGCTATTTGACCTCTCTGAGTTATGCTAATATTGACCTAAAGAGCACAGGAGATTATCTTTCAATGTAGGAATAAATTCAATATTTACTCATAAGTATTTTTCATAGAGCAATAGAATACCAGGTTGGAAAGGACCTCAGGGATCATATGACTGAACTTTTCTAGGCAAAATCACAGCCTTGATAGGATGAAAAAATCACAAAAATCACAGCCTTGATAGGATGAAAAAATCACAAAAATCACAGCCTTGATAGGATGGCCCAGCTGAATCTTAAAAGTGTCCAGCACTGGGGAGTTCCCTGGGGAGATTTTTCTGTAAAAGATATTCCCTGTAAAAAGGGAATTTCCATCTTCTTTGTAGCCTGGAACATGGTGAGGAAGTCTCCCTAAGCCTTCTTTTCTCAAGGCTGAACAACCCCAGTTCTCTCAACTTTTCCTCACAGGGCATCTTCCCATCTTTGACCATCTTTGTGGTCCTTCCCTGGACTATCTCCAGCCTTTCCATAACTTTTTTTTGCATAGCAGAGACCAAAACTGACCCCAGTATTCCAGGTGAGGCCTGCCAAGTGCTGCATTGAGTGGGATGATGGTTTTATCTCTGCTGGTGATGCCCTTGCTGGAGCAGCCCAGCATCCTGTTGGCTCTCTGCCACAGCAGCTCCCTGATCACTCACACTGAGCTTTTTGGCCCTCTTTCCACAGGAAATGGTTCAATTTCTGGCTTATCCCTGGTCTCACATGCACCTTGGTGCTGCACCACCGTGTGTACACCTGGCACTGCAGACAGCCATCCCCCTTGGTCACCTTCCTTCTCTCATCTCGATTCCCTTCAGCTGCCACCAAAGCTCTGTGGAAGTTCCAGTCCCTCCCCAAATGCCCTCCCCCCAAATATGTGTGGGTGTGACCCCCCATCTGGTAATTAACATTTGCAAGTGCAGAGCAGCTCCTGAGCATGTGGGGGGAGAGTGGCTGTGCTCATCCCACTTCCAGGAAAGATTCATTCCCAAATGCCAGAAGCAATGGAGTGGATCATTGAGGGTTGTGGTGGTCTCAGCAAAGGGTTAACAGGGGCTGTGCACAGCCAGCCCTCACTGCCTCTGCTGAAGGAACATTAATTATAGAGAGCCTGAAGGATTCAGAGCTAAAAAGCCTAAAAAGCCTGAGTAGTATTTAAAACCAAGACAGTCAAATAACCGGTTGGATTTGATCTCTAATAAATTACTATGTTCTGATGGTGAAATTCAACAAGAGGGTGACAGTCAGATGGGGAGGTTGGCAGCAAAAGTTTTAAAAATAAATAGTCTTAAATTGCAGGAAATTACAGCAAGCAGCTCCTTGGAGTTATTTTTCTGCATGCATTGTGTGTCTGAGGAGGCAGGCAGCCTGCTGGCAAGATTTTGACCTTTTTTGTGAGAAATCAAATATGCAGGTGCAATAGTGGGAGTGCACAACGGGGGACAGTGACTTTCAGCTGTGGATTTGAGCTCTGGGGGCCCTGCAGGGCAGCCAGGAGTGCTCCAGATCAGCTCCAGTAAACCTGAGAGCAGCACAGGGAGAGGCTGGAAAGGATTGCAGAATTTGTGTGTTTCTTACAAATATCCTTATACTCCAAATCTGTAAAATGATCTTGCTGAGAACTGATTTGCTTCTCATATTGCCCTGTTTATAGTTCAGTCTGGAGTAACTCTTAGAGCAGTTGAGTTTAGTTTGGTGACACTGCTGCACCATGCTCTAACTCCCATTTCCTTGGCTGGAAGGAAATCCATACCTGCATGGCAGGGATTTCCTCCCATTGTAATTATATACCAAATTCCTAAACCCTCTAAGCAAATATGAATGAGAAGTGATAATTTTAAATGTAATGGAGGAGCTGTAGATAAAAAGGTGACGGTAATGCTGGGAATGTCAACTCTGCAGTGGCTGGAGGAACAAGTCCTCTCAATTCTCCCTCTGCAACACAAGTGATGAATCCTGGATCTCTGTGGGCAAAAGGAGTTGCTCCGCTCAGATATTCAGTGTTTATCAGGTCAGTGTTCCTACAGACAAAACTGAGGCGTTCCAGTCATTCAGTTCTCACAGCTGAGTGTTGCTGTTACTGCTCCAATGTTTGTCAGTTGTTTGGGTATGAAAATCACCAGGTTTTGCTGTGGGAAAAACCCCCACGCTGTCCCAAGCACTTCCCCATCTTTATAAACCATAGGAGAACTTACACTGAGGATTATGAATCCAAAGTTTTATCTACTGATAGTTCACATTTAGAACCAATTTTTAGCTCCATGTTCTTATCAAAAAATTGTTTTTTAAAATTAAAGGATATGTTCTTGGAAGCTTAAATAACCTCCACAGAGAAATTTGTATCCAGATAGGTTTTACAACTACACCCAGTTCTAACTATTATCTGCTGGTGGCACCATTACACCAGAGGAATTTATTATCCAAGTCTTAAAAGAAAAACTGCTACAGACTACACCTCTCAATCTGATTTAATGGGATTTTTTTTTCATAGTTTGGTGTCAGTTAAACCAAGTCATTTGGTTGCCATGGGGTCTTTGTGGGTGAGTTTTAAAGAAATGAGCTTCATAAGGAGCCTAATGGTGATGTACCGGGGAAGAAAATTGTCTGACAGTGTCACCTAAAGTGATCCTTTATGCAATCACACCCTGGTTCTTTTCTCTGCATCACAGGCAGTTCCATATTGAGAATTATTTTCCCCCTTTTTATTTTCTTTCAGAAATTTTGGCTAAAAAAAAAAAAAAAGCCAACTTGGATCATGTTTCATCCTTCATATGCTGAGGATTAATCTTTAAACTTGATTTTTCTAATAGTAAGTGGGTAGGAACAGGTACATTAGTTTTTTGTCTGTGGGGTAACCACACTGACAGACCCATTTTTTTAGTTGGCAGCTAAATACAGCTTATTTTGTTTTCTTCAACCTTATGTTGCCCTAATCTTTCATGTAATTTCCTAGACCTCTCCATTATTGATATATATTGCTACATAACTGTGTGAGCCAGTTATATACCACAGAACATAGTGCAGTTTGATTTTTCCTGTGGCTAGGACAGCAGTCACTTCCAACAGTATTTTTCCACACAGATTTCTACTTTAGTTTTTAGCTTAAAGTTACAAAGATTGAAATTTTTTGAGTAGTTACCTAAATTAACCTTTGTCCTCCCTGGGAGACACAGGCACTTCTAATTAAATATATAATTGATTCTATTAATTCTGTTTTTCTTGCAGGGAACTGATTGCTGCAGTCTTCTTTACTCAAAAATGGGAGAATCACACTACACTTCAGTCCATTGTGAATGCCTTTATCCATGGCCCATGATCCTGTAAAATTCAGTTTTAAAATCCTCTTATAAATAATATTCATATTAAATAAATAGAAATATAATAATATTTATTTATTTATTTGTATAATATTTATTATAATATAAATAAATAATATTAAATAAATAATAATCCTGGTACTTTTCTGTGTTTCCCAATTTTAGTAAACACGAATTCCCCCCCATGTTGTCCTCTCCCTCCCCTGGGTAATGTTGCTTTATATCTGGGCAGAAGTAATTTGTGCAAGCCACATTACTTATAGGACAGTGCCTAAAAATACATCAAAAGGTCACTGCACAGCAGACAGAAGGCAGCACTTGTTCCAGCCACTCGCACTGAGAACGACAGCTCTTTGTTAATATTAATTGTGCATATTTTAAACAGTGCCTGCTTTAAAAATACATTGCACAAACATGCAGCAGTGAGCATTTTGTGAGCCCTGGGTCTGGGTAACGGGGGTCAGCTCCTCACTGATGATTTTAGACATTTGCTGCTCTTATTGGCTTCCAGGTTTGTGAATTGTGCATCTGCTTCCAGGAAAGTGGGGTGTATTTCCAAAAATACAAGTGAAATTGAGAATAGTAACAAAGATGTATAAAGTACCAGGATTCAGAGCTGGTGATTTGCACAAACATTCACCATGATTGTGCTTACAATAGTAAGTGTGTACAGAGAACATGGGAAAAACTCTGCTGGGAGAGCAAGGCCAGATTCCCTCCGAGCTCAGGAGAAGCCGAGCTGCTGTGGGGAGCTGGAGCAGGGTCCTGCTGCTCCCACAGAGTGCAGCTGCCTTCCCACAGCTCCTGGCCCAGGGATGCCTCACTCTTTCCTGGAAATGTTCCTCCAAAGGCAGAGCTGGCAGCTGCTCCGTGGGCTGAGCACAGGATCCACCCAGGGGATTGTCCCCAGGGGCATCTTCTTCCTCCCAGCTGCTGATGTGGCACTGAAAAGCAGCTCCCAACACACACAGTCACCTTTCCTGCCACCCTTCTTCTGAGCCCAGGCAAAATCAAAAGGTGGGATTCTCTCCTCAGGTGAACATTATCCAGGAATGGTGATTTTACTAAAGCTGATTCTGAGTCTCCAGAGAAAAGGCTGCAGTGTTGGAAAGGCTCTGTCAACATCCAACACAGAAACCCTGGCACCTGGACGCTGCTCCCATCAAGGCCCTCTCACTCGAGCACGCTCGGTTTGTTTTGTAATTTATCCTTAATAAGAAAATGTTGAAAAGATCCAATTCTGGCTGGGCATCAAAGGCAGTGGAGCTGTACATGGACAGTGTTGTTTATAATGGGACTGTGCTGTGTGGCAATTCACAACCCAGATTTATGTTGCTATTGAGTATGGCAATTTTTTTCTTTTGAAAACTGGTATATAAGTGTGTTTACAACGGTAATTGTTCACACAGAGTTAGAAGCAAAAAAAGAATGCAAGTGTGGTGAAAGCAACAGCAGCACAAGGAAGGTGATGCTGTGTAGGTAAAGTCATTCCAGAACTTCCTCAAATGTTAAGCTGATGAAGATGAACATTAATTCTCTTTTGGAAGGAAGATTGAGGTAGAACAGATGGGTTGGTTGCCAAGAAAATGGTTTGAAAGGAAGTAATGTGCACGTTGACATTTCCTGCTTTTACATAATTATTTTTTAAATAACTTATGTAATTGCCTTGAGTGGAATCATTGTGTTCATTAGTGGGATGTGAAGACAAGCATTTCCAGCATCTCAGAAGGGCTGTCTTGTGCTGTTCCTCTGTTCTGTTGCATTTGACCATCCCAACACTTGCATTTATTTTGTTTTTTGACAAAGCAATGTGCCATGACTTGAACAAAAATCCAGCAGCATCTTTTTCTTGCCGTGTGTGCAACTTGTTGCACTTGGAGGGGTAAACGTGAGCAGGACTTTGTTCACATTCCCATGGCTGCCCACTTGCGGTGGAATTTCACGGACCTTGCCCACCCAGGGCACGAGGTTCATCTCCCTCTTCCTCTGAGCACAATTACAATTTGTTGGCCCATTCCACTCTCCCTCCCTGAGACTCAAATCCACGAGGCAGGTCCTGGAGCAGAGGTTGTTGGTAGGTTGAAGGTCAAGGAATATTTTCCTTCAGGCCCCTCTCAGTATCTGCCCATGCCCTTTGTGCTGGGTATCTTCTCTCTGCTCCCAGATTTTCCCTGTGAAAATCCCACTTCTCTCCCTGACCACACCCCCCTCACCCCATCCCAAGCATCCTCTTGAACAACGTTCTGCTGCCTTATTTTGGAGTTCCTCCTGGACACTTGCTCTGTGTGGAGCAGCACCTCCTGCTGCTCCAGCCAGAGTGTGTGCCCTGAGTTGGAGGGTGATTACTGCCAGCTGTGCCCTGTGCTTGCCCACTCTCTGCTCCTGTCAGGTGTCACCTTCCACAGACTGCCCATTTGGCGGTGATAATTAAATCTCCCCTGCAGCAGGCAGGTCTGGGCAGTGCTCAAAGAGCCCTCCTTGTCCCTGGTAATGATGCTGTGATCACCTGCCAGCTCCACAATGCCTGGCACCAGCTATTTGTTCCCAGCCAGCATTTTCAGCAGCTGTCAGATGCTAATGAAATGCTTCAGCTGCTGAAACAACCTGTGCCCTGTGCAAACCGGGGGGCACAGCCTGGAAATGGGCATAAATATTCATAACTATTCATAATGGCACCAACAAAACCAAAAGTGTGAGTGTGGTGATCAGAGCTCCTGTGTGGATATGTTGTGATGGGTTTAGAGTGATGGATGCAGTGTGAATGTTTTGGAATAATGCTGTTATTTTTGCAGTTGTGAGAGAAAACCCACTGAAGGTAGTGGGATTGCAGGGGCATGTGGGTAAGAGCAGGATTTGTACCCCTGGATGATGTAGGCAGTTTGGAATTGGGCAATGCTGTCTCTTGTGGGTGATGCACTGAAACTTGTCCCTGAAAGAAAGGAATTGCTCTTTGCTTATTGTTTGCATCTCCCTTCTGAACCTGCTCATGAAGAATTGAAAATTTCTCTCCAGATATCTGCTAGATGCTTATGGGACACAAATCCCACAGACTGAGTTCAGTGTTTTACTTTCTAAAATAATTAATGTCAAGAATAGCAATGTATCTGGTTTGCTAAGGAGTGGATAATTTCCCACCTTTCAGCACCCTGAAGCCCCAAATCTTTGACATCAGAATATAAGTGTGAGTCAGTCTCTTTAGACAGAGTGCTTTACAAATTAATTCTGTCAATGTGTCTGCATTGGTTTGTTTTTTTTAATAACTTTGTTTGCAATGTGCTTTTACTTTTTTCTTCAGGTTCAGGATAGCCCTGCTGAGAGGGGACAAGGATGATGTTCCCCTTGGAACCCTTTGTTGGTAGATCCCCTTAAGGTACAGCAAAGCCAGTGATACCTCTTTGCTCATGTTTCTCTGCCATAGCAACTTGCACCAACTTTCCAAATCTGTTGATTTTGGGGAGTCTAATAATGTGTCTTTATACATCCCTTACCTCCTCTGCCCAGAGTGAAGTTGACCATAAAAATTCACTGAAAGGCTGCTCTTTTAGGATTGCATAAAAAGGTGCAGAGCTGGGCAGGGATGAAAAGATCAGTCCTGAAAACTGTTGGAATGCAACTGATTTTACTTATGAGAGCTTCAGTGGGAAAAATTCCCACTGTGGTCTGGTTCTTATATGCAGTGACTCTACTAAATACTGCTAGAAACAGACAGGATTCAATCTTGAGTGAGTTTGACCATATGAGAAATATTTGTGTGTGGGAACAGAACAAGCTCCATGAAGGCATCCAGCTGATAAGCTTCATCTGAATTTGAAAATAATAATAAATTGATGGTGGTACCTTCATTACCTTGAACTACTATCCATATAGCCTGGGTGTGTTTTATTTTTCTGTTCAAGAAGTCTTGTGAAAAGTTAATTCAGTGTCTCAGATAAAGAATGACATTTTAGTTGGAAATTGTTGTCATAACAGTTGCACAAAAGGATTCAAATATTCTGCAGCTTGGTACAAATAAAATGTTCAAAGATACAGGTGTTGTTCCTGAGCCATCAAAGAGTTTTCCACTGCCACAACAGTGTTTTATTAAAATGAAAAGAAGAGAAAAAATAAAAACCAAAGCTCTGTGCTAATCTTTTGCTTTGTTGCTTAAGGGACATTTCAGTATAAAGTAGCAATTTCCATATCATTTGAATAGCAGTTGCAACCCATTGATGTTTAAAGTAAAATGTGCAGCTCCTGTAATCAGCAGAACAGATGCAAATGCCTTGTCTGTCTCCAAGTGCAGCTCCCTGCTTGCTGCTCAGTTCGATTTAGAGTGGAAAGCACCATCAGATAATGAAAATCACGGGAGCTCCTCTTTCATCTCTTGGCTGCAATAGTTTGCTCAAAAGCAGCTGGAGTGAGCCTGGCTGGGTGCACGTGGGGGTCCCTGCACATCCCCACCCTCCTGAGCTGCAGGAGATCCCACAGAGGTGGGAAAGGGACACATCTCCCCCCTCTGCCCCTTCCCTAACCCTTCCCCTGCCCCTGGGGACAGGAATGGCTTTTTAGTTCTGTTTATGCCCAGTGCCACCCCAGTGCAAGCCTCTGCACGTTTTTGTAAATAAGCAATCGCAAAAATAAATGACATTTAGCATTTAGATCCTGGGCCAGGGGTTTTGGCTGTGCAGGGAGCAGTGCAGCAGGTTGGGTAAAACCCCACTGAGCTCCCTGAGTTCTGCCATGCCAGGCTGTAGGTGGCTGGAGCTGTTCCTCAGAGGTCTTTTTAACTCTAAAAATAACCTGCAATGGTATGAGGGAAGAGTTTACTTTGTCCTGCACATTTCCAAATGTGACAGTGAACACTTCCATGGTGCTTTCCTGTGCCTGCTGTGTCTGAGCTGCTGGCCCAGATTAGAGAGGGGTTTCATCAGAATGATTTCTGAGTGGAGCTGCCCTCCTAGGAAAGGGAAAACTTCCCAGGAAAACTTGCTTTTGATCAAATTAAAATCGATGAAGCCTCCAAAGCAGGTTGCTGGTGGGATGAGAATCCTCCTTTGCTTCCTCTAAAACACTTTCCTGGAAAGAGGCTGTATTTTTTTTTTTCTCATTAGTACTTTTCCTAATCAGGAGACATCTTGTGGAAAAGGATTTCCATCTTGTGGTCAGCTGTGGTAATAAAACACTCCAGCTGGACTTTTTTCATAGCAAACCAAACTGGTTTCAATAAGAAATAATGCAAATCTGTTGGAGTTCCTTGTGAAGGTAAATGCTGGAGACCTCACAAAGTCTGTTTGTACAGAAGGTAAAACTGTTTCAGGAGAATCCCCCTTCATCTTTAGAACTGAAATACTTGGGAAAGGTATAATATAAATGATTCATGATGGAATATTTAATTTTGACACATTATACAGCATGTTGGCCTCAGGAGCCATGCACAGGAGCCCAGACAGAATTACTTGGTACTTTAACAGAAAGGAGGAAATTACTCCTGAACTTCTGGGAAAATTTCTAACCTGAGCCAAATGTTGTTGCTTGGATTGTTTTCTATTCCAGGATGACTCTGAGTCTCAGTACAACGTCATCAGAACTTCATGCAGATATTTGTTGTTCAGGACAAATTTTGAAACCCATGCTCTAATCTTGAAATAGCAAAATGCTGCAGGGTTAAGTGCTGGAGTTCACTGGAAAATCTACCCACTTCAGTGGGAAAGACTTTTTAATATATTAAAAACAAAACAAATTTGGAAAGGCCTTTTTAGATACTAAGGACTGTGGCTGAAGGGCAGGGCTGTGTGTGCTGGGGAGGTTCAGAGCTCGGATTTTGTGGAGGTGCTCTGTAAATGACCTCAACAGCCCCGGTACAAATTTCCTTGTACAACCCTGCAAGGAAAGCTGAGGCTGTTAAAAGCCATAATTAATTTCTTAAGTTTAATTACTACCTTGTCCAGTTGTGTGCTCTGATGCTCATGCAGATTGCACTGAAAATCTTCTGACTTCAGCAAGGGCTGGACCAGCCCTGAATATTTACAAGGAGAGTTAAATAACATCTCAGATCAAATTCTTAGAGATAAATGTAAGAACTTCATAAGTTTTGGGGTTTTTTTTAATTTTGAGGGCTTGTAGCTAAAGGAGATGTTCAGTGTGTTCCTTAGTGGCTGCCAAAAGCTTATTTTCAGAAGTGTCAGAATTTCAGAGAAAGTCAATAACTGCTATATTTAATCTGAAGTCACTGGAACTGCTGCTGAAATTCATCTATATTCTTTTTGTAGGAATAATAAGGGAAAAATATACAGCATGTATATGAAAAATCAGGTAAAATGCACATGACTTCCATGACATTGCCATGTAGGTTTCAAAAATCCAGTTCAACAACATGTCTGAGGTTGTGCTGTAATTGTCACTGAAAGGAAAGTAGAAAATTAAAAGATATTTGTGAACTCTTTGCAGTATTTGGTAAATAGTTTCAGAAAAACTTATATCCAAAGTTTGTGCATGGGCCTTGTTCTGTTGATAACTGCAGCCATGGTCTCTTTTCAAACAGTATTCAATTTATTTCTTTATTTCTTATGTGGAGGTATAAATCTTGGACCTTAATTGCAAGAACACTTAAGGAAGAAAACATTTTCTCTTTTTTATTTAAAAAAAAAGTCATCTAACAGCTAGTTAGTTAAAAACATTAAAAAACACTTGAGGAAAGGCTTCCTTAAACAAATCTCTTATTTTGCTCTTAGACCTTCCTGGGGGGTGCTGTGTTTATCCCATTTATTTGGAGTGTGAGAACTTTGTCAGATGAAGCCATTAGCAACTCCTGGGGCAGCAAACAGCACAGCACAGCTCGGTGCTGCTCTGGAGAAATGCAGCTTCCACATTTCCACATCTCCCCAGAGGAGGTGAGGGGTGAGGAGAGGAGAGAGGAGGTGCCCTGGCACTGGGAGGAGCAGCTGAGCCTGCCGGGGTGGCTCTGGGACAGGGGATGCTGTGCTGGGCTCTGGGAGCATCCCTGACCTCCCCGTGTTTTGTGGGAATTCTGCACCAGCAGCCCAGGCTGGCTCAGCCCCTGCAGATCCAGATCTCCAGGTCTGGATTATTCTGTGAATTGCCATGTGTACATGGGTGGGCATTTCCTCTTGCAAAGGTTTGGGAGCTCGTGCAGGTGGTCCCTTACCCACAGTAACTGCAAACAGAGGGGCTTGGAGCCTGCTGAGGGTGATGGTTGAGGGATGAACAACTTCTTTTTTCACTTTATGGATAGTGCCTCCTTTCTCTGATTCAAACTGCTGAGTAGTTCCATCCTCTGGAAAGTGTTTCATTTATTTACTTTGTTGGACTTAGAATGTTCCCCGGTGCACTGTGTGTTGGTGGAAAGGTGTTTTATTTCTCTGGAATTTTGTTGACAAATGTCCCCTTGCTTGCATGGAGGTCTTCATTTCAAAGCAATTGTGCAAGTGACACCTCTGTAAGCTCTGGTGTCACCCTGACAACAGTGAGTGGGCACCATCCTCCCTGCTCCTGCTGCTCCCAGCCTTGGAAAGGACAATTTTGGGCAGGTTTTGGTTTCCACATCCTCAGCTCTTCGAACTGTGAGGAGGAAAGTAAGTGCAGGTGCTTCGGGGAGAGCTGGCTGGGATTTTTTTTTTAAATTTTTATTACCAGTTGCTAAGAAATGTCTGCAGGAAGCTGCCAAGCACACTCTTGTGGGGTTGCTTTCCATATAAATGACTGCCAGGGTCACCCAAGTGTGGCCTCAGAGGAGAGAGGTGGAGAAGGTGAGGAGCAGCAGGGAGGTTCCAGTGACAGCCTGTCCTGGGCATGGTCTGTGCTGGGACACATCGTGGAGAATGTCCCCTGGAAGGGGCTCCCCTGCTTCCCCACCTGGCCTTGGGAAGTCCCAAGTTTTGCCATCCCAGTGGGTGGTGAAGTGAGGAATCTGGATGAGAGATGGAGCTCACGGTGCCTCAGAGCAGGCCCTGGAGCTCTGGCAGTTTTTGTGGCCCAGATCCAGTGCGGTTTTTAATTTGGTTTTGGTTTTTCTGCAGTTCCCAAGCCCTGGGCGAGTGCTGTGACACCAGGCTGCAGCTTTCAGAGCAGCAGCAGCCCAGAAATGCTGGTTAATCACTGGTTTATTAGCTCGTGGCCTTAGGCAAACCTGAAATCATTAACAGCCCATTTGTTGGGCTAATGACTCTTTTTTACTAGATGTATAATTTAATATATGGTAGCTTTCATGCTTAATTATGATCTTCAAAGTTTCTTTTGAAGGAATTTACTTTTCTGTGTGCATGTATATGAGAGGGTTGGGAGCTGGCTGGCTTTGCTTGCATGCTGCTGTGTTAAAATCTGGATAGTTTATGTAAGAAGATTTTAATTTAGATATGGGTATTTCCCCTGTTGCTTGTTCTTTCAATATTTTTATCTTTGAGCGCTTGAAAAATAAATAATGGTGAATTACCAACAGGTTTAAAATAGCATCATTTCATGTCCCACTGTAGGTTGCTACATTGTTTTGGACAAGACGTAAACCCAAAGTCCTGATCAATAGGGCCATTGTGCCAGCAGCTTCCAAATGAATGCAAGTCTTGATCTCAGTGTCCTGGCTGGTTTCCAGCCTGGTTCACATTTTACTCAGCAGCAAGTCCCACTTCTATTCCCTCTAACCTCAGTGGGAACAGCGGCAGAGCACTGCAAAGTGCTGCTAATCCCACGTGCCATTTGCATGCAGCACTTGTAAAGCATCCTGGGATCAGTTGGGATGAAAAAGGCAGTGCATGTAAGATGTTTTTCACTGGCATCCCAAATCCTCTGCTGTATCCCTGAAAGCAGGTTATTACTTTGTCAATCGGGAATTTTTTTTTTAATTTTTTCTTTTTTTTTTTTAGCGAGGCAGCTGATTGAGAAGGATAATAAAGATGAATTTGATTTTTCTTTCTGTGAGCTCTAGTGTCCCCTTCATGGAGATTAAAAATTTCCCGGTGCTGTTTTCAGCTCCACAGAGCAAGCAAAAGCTAATCTCCTGCCTGGCTATACCCACACCATCCACTAACAGGATCGCCATACAGCTGTGACTTAACAGGCACTGGGAGAGCATAATCCTGTTTATTCGGTCATCCAAAGCACTGATGATCTGAGATAATCAGGGCTGGGAGCAGGGGAGCAGGGACGAGGTTTGCTTTGCCCTGTGGTTCCTCTGGGCAGACACAGAGTGCCAGGGAAGGGCTCAGTCTTGTCACAGAGCAGGGGAGGGACCAAAAACATCCCGGGACCAAAAACAGCCCCCCAGTGGAGAGCCAGCCCGGTAAAACAACAGCCTTGGCAGCGTCTGATCCAGATGTCGTGCTCAACAATTCTAAATTGTTCTTTTTGTGACTGATTTAATATGGAAATACTCAGTGTCTGAGCGGCCACGTGAGGCACTTTGTGCAAAATGCTTTGGCTACCAGGTGGCAGAGGCTGTGTGAGTGGGTCATCTCCCCATGCTCACTCATGTTTGGAAACCTACACCTACCTCGTACTTGGATCTAAATTTACTAAAATTACAAGTATTATTGCATTTTTGCTAGGCATGAGGCACAGCTTTTCACAGGACACTGAATATTTGTAAGCAGCCCCTGGGTCTGTGGGGATGGAGGAGCACATTCTGCAGAGCCCTTCCAGGAAATGTAATCTGTGAGACTTTCCCCAGTGACCCAGAGCCTTGAAACCGGGCCGTATAAAATCTCTGGAGGCAGCACAGTAGTGAGCTTTCAAATGACTTTATTTTCTTGTTCTTGTGATCATTAAAGCTCTCACACTTCATATTCTACCCCATTAATTCATTGGCTCAGGTTTCAGTGAAAGGCCCCATCTTCACTTTGATTTTATCTCAGTGCTCAGCAGTCAATACTTTCCTATTGTAGACATTCCAGTGTTTGTAACCTTAACTTTTACAGCTGGCATGAGCCGTGGATTAACTTCAAACAGTGATGCTGATTTTGAAGCCTCATTTTATGTTCTGTGAGCTGTCCTAGTCCAGATGACAGGTTTATAGTTTGGGAAGCCAGTAGCAATGGCTGAGCTCACTGGTCTTTATAACTAAAGCACTGTCGTTAGGTGCAGCTCCTCACCATGGTGACACTGCAAATATTGAACACACAGTGATTCATGGGACCCAATATAATGCTTACTTTAATTAATATTTTACAAGATAACTTGCTTTATTTAACTTCTCAAACGTGAGTGGGTTGGGAAGGACAGAATGTTGCTATGTATAATTTATGGGCACTCATATTTGTGTGCTTGTTTTAAAAATTAAATTTAAAAACTATTGTTTGTTTTCTCCTCTCCCTGCTGGAGGATGTTCAGGCCCTTGCAGGGCTCCAGGGGATTTTCTGAGTGTGAGTGTTGAATGATGGGCTCTGAAAAGTGATGTCCCTGCTCTCCTGCCTCCCTCCCTCCCTCCCTTTGTATTCCCCTGCAGTCAGTGTGGCAGGGCTGTGTCCTTCCTGGAAGTGCTTTGGGATGCCCTGAGCACAGAGCACCATGCTGTGACCCCACTGGTGACCATCAGACCCCTCAGACCTGAGGTTCAGCCCTATTTCCCTGCAGAAATGATGTTTTGGGTAAGTAACTCCAGATTCTTCACTAGAGCTAGCAGGAAGTACAGGAATATGGCAGTTGCAGAGCTTTGGGGCAATACAGGAAATGAGTAATTAGGAGATTAGCCCCAGGGTTGTACTTCTGAAGTGGAATGCTGTAATATGAGCATATTCCAGATTTCCATGCATATTGACTGGAATTTATTGCACCTAAAAATCAATCTATGGACTAAGAGGATGCAGCAGCCCATCTACTTAAGTGGTGGCCACACCATCCTCAGGAGTGATGATGTGCAGGGTCCTTCCCTCTGGGTGTGTCCTACTAACCTGAGAGATCACAACCAAGCCTCTCACAGCAAGGACCAACAAGGGGGAGGCTTGTGAGACAACCCTCTGAAAAAAAACTTTCTCAATGCTTAGGTTTTTCTATAAATTTCCCTCTCACAACTAAGATTTCCTCTTGTCATTTTTACAACCATAACTGTAAATAAGCAAACATTATAAAATCTGTTAAATGCACCAGCATTCTTCTGCAAGCAGGGAAAAAAAATACCCATTATCAACTCCTGTTTGCCACAAAGAAGTGCCCATTAGTGTGTGTCCAACCCCTCTATATAAAACTGAGAGTAATGAAGTCACTGACAAGGCTTTTATTTGTCTATGTTGAGTCCTGCAGAGATGGCAGAGGAAAAAAATCCTGCATTAATAAAAGAATAAATTCCTCTTCACGTTAACATAAAATGCTTCTACAGTGATGAAAATATTTGGGCTTGCTCCAGTGTGGTTTTCCCCGTGTGCTTGGGTTTTCATTTCTTTCGACTTGCTCTTTGTAATCCATTTCCAGTTGGGTTTTTTTTCCCCCTTTCCAATCTGACATACAGCGTGATGTTACAAATTCTGGCCTGTGACAGCTTGAGGAATATTTGTGTGTTTGGACAAAATATCTTCCCTTCCAAGTCAATTTTAAATGCCATGGAAACGTTTTACTCCCGAGGTTTTGTTTGTCATTGTTGGTTATTAAAAACCTCTGCCCAAGGTCAGCAGTGACACAACAATCCTTTGCAGGAGGCATTTTCAGGGATTTTGCATGGATAGCTTCAGGAAGTCAGGAAGGGGATGGAGAGGAAAGGATGATAGAGATAGGACCTTTCTCTATACTATTTCAAAGGTTTCTTTTTCTTTTCGAAGTGTGCAACCAGAAGTGACCATGAGGCAGGAGCTGGAACTGCTCACAAGCCTGGCCCAGCCTCGTGTCAGGGCACAACCTCTGGTGAGCTTGTTTTCTTTCCCTGTCCTCACAGCTGGGAATATGCCATGATTTAAAACCAGTGTGGCATTAACTGCCCCATTACACACAGCAGAAAGCTGAGGGACTGACCTCATCTGCCAGGACAAGTGTTTTAATGCTGCCCAAAGTTCAAATCAATCAAAAGGTCAAACTTGTTTAAGGCAGAGAGTGATAAGAGGGGCGATGGAAGCTCGTTCCCACTTGTTGGAATTAAGCCAGCCTGGCTTCAGGAAAATCTCCAGATAGGATGAGCCCTGCAGAACAGTGACAGATGAGAAACTCAGGGCTGAGCCTTCCCTTACTCAAGACAGAGAATTCCCATCAAATGCAACAGAACAAAAGCAGACCCTGGTGAATGGGACTTCAGGTCATTCTCCTGGTGAAGCCTGCTCAGGAGACAGCTCACAGTGCCTTGATGTTGGTGGAGGTTTTGGTCTGCTGGTGGAATGGACTGTGAGAGGGAAAGGGGATTTTCATCCTGAAAGGTTTGGCCCTGTGAAGGAGTAAAGACTGAGGTTACTTTTGTAGTGCTGAGAGCTCAGAGCAGCTGAGCTGGCCCTGGGAGCATCTCTGCCAGCATAGGCAGGTGGGATGTGCAAAACTTCTGGTCAAGTCTGAGGGAAGTGGCATCTTCAGTTTATCCCCTTTGGGGAGGAAGGTGGAGCTCACACCTTGCTCAGTTGAGACTGGAACAGAACTTTTTCCCTTTCCAAAGACAGAGTTTTTCCCTCTCAGTTTTTTTTCTGTGCAGGGGAGAACATGGAAAACTTCTCTGTGGAAAACCTTCCTTTGGTTCTGTGGGGGGCTGCTCAGCACCCTCAGCTGCTCTTTGGAAAACTCTTTCCACAGTTTGTAATGGCTGCTTTTTCAATGGTCTAATGGCTTTATTTAAAACAAACAAAACAAAAAAAGAGAGAGGAGAGAGTGAGGAACTTAAAGTCTGCTCCTGCCATTTGAGTTATGGTAGGGGACATTGGTGGGGAGCCCATTAGCCTCTGTGGCACATGGCCATGCTTTCATAAGCTTGCAAGAGATGGAGTTTTTCTGTATAGTTTTTATTTTTCTTTTTGGTCAAAGAAAGCATTCTCCAAGGGCTGACTACAGACAAAATCCCTGGTCTTTTTGGCAGAATTCCCTGGTACTTACACAGCCAGGTTTTCTGTGCTCCAGCTCTGGTGTGTGACCCATGCTTTCAACACATCCAGGGCCAAACGAGGATCTTTTGGCTCAGGGCTGAATCTGACCATTTTCCTTCTACAGGAAAGATGTAAATAATGCTATGGGTGGGAGAAGAAAGGTGATATTCAGAGGAAAGGTGGCCAAGACTGCTGAGCTGGCTCTAAGAGGGAGGATGAGGACCAAGCCATAGACCTGCTGTATCAAAAGCCCAGCTCCAGACTGCTCAGCCAGGAGGGCACCTGCCCATGCTGTCCCTGCAGCCTCTGGGGTCAGCTCTGTGCTGCTTTTCACTGGTGGCCAAACCAGCAGCACTGCAACTGAGAATGGGGATTTTTCCGAGCTCTTGCTCATGACACCAGATGTGCCTGTGCTTTTTTTCAGGCTCATTTGAATGTATGTAATGGACTTCTGGCTTTGAAAGATCATCAGTTACCAGATGTCTTTTAAATTGTCTACCTTGCAAAATTGTCCGTTACCAGATGTCTTTTAAATTGTAAACCCCTGCAGTCAGAGGTTAAAGCTGTGTCAAAACAGTCACTGATATGAATTCATATTACATTTTAAATGCACTATGATTTCCTCCAACTCTTTCCCCTTAGAAGTCCTCTCATGGAAAAGTTATGGCTCACCCAAGATTTGCCACCCGCCCATCGCTAGAGATTCAGTGATAAATGCTTTTAATAATTAACAGTGGCAGGAGCTTTGTATCTCTGTCTCATGGATATCTCACCTCTCAGGCAGCAGAAATAAAAGCCTGTTGTAACAGGAAGAGTAATGATCTGGATGCTGGTGGAAGGCTCCTGCAGCTGCACCATCAGTGGAGATCTTCTGCAACTGGAGTTGTTTTCCAGCAGGGTTTTGTCCTGGGCCCAGTTTGGAGCTCAAGGCAGCTGGAGAAGCAGTGATGCTTGCAGAGTTCCTGAGGTAAAAGAGGTTTGGGGTTGTGTGGGGCTGGGAAGGGGCTGTGCAAGCCAAAAGGACAAGTGGGTTGGGTGCGAGTTTCCTTCTTAATCCGACTCTCCAGGGTCTCATCCAGCCTCTGTGCTGGCTGCCAAAAGCTCAGACTGAGTGGCTATTTTGGGATACAGCAACACCAAGTGTTACTTCAGAGATGTTTGGAGAGAGATTTAATAAAATCAACTAATAAGGTTTGACGTGCTGAAGATTAGGAAAAGTCATTCCGAGCATCTGAACTGACCTCAGGGTGGGAGGCTCAGGGGAGTCATGTGTCATCCTGGGGATGGAAGCCCTCCTGGTGGGACAACAGCAGCTCACCTCTTTGTGAAACCATCTCTGAGCTGTGAGGGCAAAGCAGCAGGGCAGCCTGGCACTGGATATTTGCCTTAAAATTAAAAAAAAAAAAAATAAGGAAGGGAAGAGGCAGCTGGAAGCTGCTCTGGGGCTGGGAGCAGCCCCTCTCCCTGCAGCAGGCGGCTGGGGTGACTGCAGCAGTTGTCCCCATGTAAATCACCCTGTCCCCAGCCCAGGGGCTGGCACTGAGCTGTGAGGTCCCTGCTCACAGCCAGGCACTGCCCTCACCCTTGGTGCCAACTGCTCGGGGCTGTCAGCTTCTGGTTTTGTTTTGATGGTTTAGAGGTTTTTTTCCCCTTTTTTGTCACAGGACCAGCCCAGAATAGGATCACGAGATCAGTGTTTATTACTTTCCAAATAATCTATAGCCTGGTTTGAGTGCTGACGCCGTTTGAAAGGCGGTGTCACTGCTGCACTCATGTTTCCATGTGACACCACTGCTCGCTGGTTTTTCCCATTTCATAACTAATAAGTGAAGTGAGCTTGACAGCCTTGGTTTCAGCTTCAGCCTGTTGGTTCCCATGTCACAGATAGGCTCTGTTAGCAGCAAATTCTTGTCAGGAGAAGAGAATTACAGCTGAAGCTTGAAATGTGCTGGTGTTCAGTGCAAAGCTTTAAATTCTTGACCAAAGTTAGATAAAGGCAGCTGAAAGTGTGACGTTTGAAATGCACTATCTATTTATCTTTTCCTCCTCACCAAAAATACCTAGAGTGGAAGTATTTGCATCCAAGCTGAGAACAGTTGAGCTTCTCTAAAAAAAAAAAAGGATAAACACAGCATTTTAAATATTCTGGAGTTTAAAATCTGTGCCACTGTCCCTCTCCCTAGATATGTGTAGATTTTCTGTATTGAAAGAAAAGGCATGTATAGACATATCTTTAAAGAAAAAGGAATGGTTAGTTCTCAAGGTGTGGGAAGCTTATTTAACTGGCAATAAGAAAAAAATGTTAGTTCTCCCCCAGCAGTCATTAATAGCTCTGAGCTCCAGCCTGAGTACAGATGGAGCTTTGATATGATCACACTTTTGCAGAGAGAATGTGCTGTATATCCTGCTGCTAATCCTGGGGTGGCAATCAGCTCCTCCTGACCTGCTCCAGGACCTGACACAACTGATTACAGCTGCAGTATTTGCAGCCTCCTGGGCTGGATTCTGAATTTGGGCATATCCCAGCTGGGTAAGTCAGTGTGGGACACTTTCTTTGCCTGATGTCCTCCTGTGAAACCTCCCTCAGAGCCACCATTCCGTGCTGCCCTCCTGGGTCCCCTTCAGCCCAACCATTCCTTGAAACTCATTTTTCCCTGCTGGCTGGGGTCTGCTCCAGCCCTCTGGGCACAGCAGAGCTTTGTGTTCACACAGTGTTTTCAGTTTTGGCTTCCAGCAGGATGAGCTAGCCCTCATCCCAGCCTGGAACAGCCTGGGAAATGCAGCAGCTCCTGGGGTCAGATGAGGAGCAAGTGCCTGTGGAGCTGGCAGCCCCAGGACCTCGGGCTACAGCTCTGGGCTTCTTTAGGGAATGCTGCTTCCAGAGCCTTCCTGGCTGGCTGGGCTGCCAGGCTGCCACAAAAACTGGAGTCAAACGTGCATCCTGATGGTTTTGGCTTCTTTCTTAACATTTGGCAGCCAGATCTTGTTATTGAAAAGTTTTCTCGATGCTGAGTGGAAGACTGGAGGGGGTTTTGGAGGGGCTTTTTTGGTAATGGTTTGCAAAATTTATGGTTTAGATCTGAAGGGACCCTTAGCCTGACCTCTGGTGTATAACAGAGAGTATTGAATTTCCTGCACTTAACTCCCACAGTCTGTCCAAGAACTGCCTAACCACAGTGCCTTCCTAGGCAAAAATGCTCTAGGAAAAAAATGCTCTTAAATGCATTCATTTCAGCATGGTAGAAATGTTTCTTATCCCTGATAGGGAGGAATGGGATTTTCCAGAAGGGTCTGGGATGGGGAACGTCTGACCTAGGCTCTCCATGTCTTCCCACTGACCTCATCCCTCTCCCCAGACAGCCCCCTGTGATCTGTTTGTGTCCTCTCCTGGTTGTGCTGGAGGCTGGAGAGACATTAAATGTTCTAAAGGGGCAGAGGGGGAAGAGGTATCCGCTTGGGAATAAAGAAGGGGCAGGCATGTAACCCAACTCAGCAGGGACAGGGTTAATGTGACCTTGTCCCACATTTGGGTGGGAAATTTTCAGCTCAAAACAGGTATTTATTATTCCACACAGATGTTTGCAATGACATATGAGCCACCACTGCTGCTCTTTTGCCCAAACCCTGTTGGGCCAGGCACAGAGCAAAGAGCTGTCCCTGTCCTGAAGAGGTCTCAGACTCACAAGGAAATTACTTCTCTTTGTCCATTAATTTCCTCTCCCAGATTTAAAGTGCAATGAAAAATAAATGATTTTAAGTGACCTCTTGAGATAGATGTGCTGCCAGCAGGCACTGACCTGCCTTGGGTAATGGAAGGCTGGGGGGTTCACAGATTTGGAAAGCTGCAGCATGGCTTTGCTAAAATGACACAGATTAAGATATTCTAGAGATTATCTTCCAAAAACATGGTGGTCAAGGACTTAATGACTTAAATTGTGGTCAAATGTCTGCTTGTTATCAATTGTCTATTGCCAGTTAAACTGCATTAATGAAAGTCTCTTGATAAAAGCTGCCTTATCACCCGGCACTGAGATACCCAGCCTAATGTGCTCCAGCAAGGCTGGAGGAAATTCTCTTTTCAGCAGCAAAGGAGACGAGGTGTCGCTTTCCTGAATTAGGCTGAGTCAAATGGATGGTCAGGCCCTCCAGAAAGAAGCAATTTCTTTCACCTTTTGTGTAAAGGGCTGCTTATCCATGTGTCAGAAAGGATTCTGGCTGTCTTGCAGGAGCTGAGGGGCCAAGCAAACACACCTTGCTCGCCATTTGCAGTGGCTGAGGCTGGAGGCAGCATCACATCACCCTGAGGGGATGGCACAGCACATCCCTCTGCCATAACCACTTCCTTCCTTCGAGGAAATGGGCTGGAAATGGTATTTAACATTGTTGATGACAATTTTTACGGATTTATTACCTGGTTTTTGTTCACTGTTTGGCTGCCTGCTCCCTTTCCATCTGCCAGCCCCGTAATCCACCTCCTCTTATCTCAGCACAGTTCTCTCCACCTCTTGCTCATTTTCATTTTATTGCCTAGCTAATCTCATCCTCCTGCTTTTCCTGACACCGCTCCCTCCTCCCCATCTGTGGAGATTAAATCACTGCTCCTTTTGTCTGATGCCACTCAACATTCCCCCATTTCATTCAGGCTTTGGGACGCTTCCAGGCACTTTTGCTGTTGTTGCACACATCCGTTTTCCTGGCACAAAAAGGCCCATCAGCATCTGATGGGAGCGTTAGAGAGTTCTCTTTCAACCAGTTCCCAGAGATGTCCTGAATCTGAAACGGAGCCGAGCTCAGCCTGCCCGCTGCAGCCCAGCCAGGTGTGTGTCTGCAGCACCAGGACCATCAGCAGGATGCTCAGGGCAGCTCTGCAGTGCTGACAGAGCCTGGCACCTGAACATTCTGAGAAAATTCTAGACCAAAGGCATGGACTAGGAAATCTCCAAGCTCTCAAAATGTGAAGTTTTGGAAGTGGTTTCTTGTTTTATTGTAGTCAGCTATCTTCCCTATTGACAACCTGTCAGTGTTCATGGCCTCAACATTTTTATTCTAATTACTGCTGAGAGCTGCTGAGGGTTTTGGGTCAAGCTTGAACAGCCCCCCTATTCAAGGGTGTTTAGTTCATCCTGGGATAACAACCACAGGTAGGGATGCTGGATTTTCATCCACGTGTTTCTGGCATCTTTCCACCTTCCTGCAATGCTGGAGACTCTCAGCAGCACCTCCTCCACCTGTGGGATTGTGCAAGGCCACTGAAGGCAGTGCTGCTCATGTGGGCTCAGGACTGGAACCAGCAGAGCCTTTAACTCCCCAGAATATTCAAACTGTGTTTCAGGGACCACATTCCCTCACAGGACTCCTCACAGCTGCCACTTGCTGTTCCTCCCTGCTGTGAGCACCCCAGTGTGTTTGCTGCCAGAACAAATCCTAAAGTCTTGGTTCAAATTTTGAGTGATTCCCATTCCAAATACATGGGAGATGGTCCCCTTAGCAAGGATTCCTGCTGTCTGGCCCTAATCATTGAGTTTATATGTTCATTTTTATGCTATTTGGGTTGTACCTCTTGCCTTAGTCTCAACTTGCAATACCAACCATGGTGCATTTGCTGTATCTCCCCTCACCACATTTATCTGCCAGCATGTTTTAAATTAGTTTAAAGAGTATGGGAGCTAAAGAAAATAAAAAAGAAACAACCAAAAAAACCCAGGCAGCTTCAGATGAAAGCCAGCAGCATGCCTTTAAAAATAGAGCAGCAGCCCTGCGCGAGGTGCCGGGCAAGTGGGAGCACGGGCGGGGAGCTGCAGAGGCTCTGTTTAAACAGAAGGTAAATAAGTGGCTGGGGGAGCTGCAGTTCATCTTGTTCCCTTACGTGTTGCCCAGATAATGCAGCAGATCTTCGGGCAGGCTGGTTCTAAAAATGGACACAGCTCTTGGGTTTCACGGGGCGACGCTCGGGCCGCCTCCGGTGCAGCCTCTGTGGGAGCAGCGCGAGGTCACGCCAGGAAAATGGCATTTTCCAAAACCAGCAGCAGTGCTCAGCACTTGGCACTGCTGCTTTATGAGGAAGACTTCTGCAGTGAAGATTTTGTGACTTTATACTGTGGTGCCTAATGCAAAAGTTGCTGCTTGTAAATCCCTGGGGTTGGGCAGTGTTTTGTTAAAATTTCCTTTCCTGCTGTGGTTGACCTGTGAAAACAGCAATCATCTGACAGTGACAGCAGCACTTAATTAGTAATTCAGGATTAAAGTGGGCTGTCCAATGAGTGATTTCACAGGAGCAGAGTTTAGGATTGAAGCTAGTTTAATATAACAATTGTCTTGAAAGCCTCCTTGGCATTTTAATGGTGTTTTTCTTTGGTCTAAATATATATGAGAAGCTGAGAGGATGTTTAAATCTGAGCAGGGTATAAAAGGGACCAAGAGAAAGACTGAAAGGTCTTGTCCAAGCTCCTCCCAGTTGTGTGAGCCCTTGGCTTCCCTGGGACAGGGCATCATCCCAGGGAGCTGCACCAGTCACCATTCCTCTCACTGCTCCAGATGAGCATTAGTATCTTTACCTTCCTTGTCACCCTCCTCTCTGCTGCCTCGTTGAGCTCAGCTCAGCTGTGCAAAGGACAAGTATTTGTTACCCTTCAGTGGCTGCAGCAATGGCCAACCAGCCCTTCCCTGCTCCCAAGGAGACTGTGTTTGGATTGAGCATATGTTGCTCACTGGAATGGAGAATTCTCCATTTTTTTTTTTCCTAAATGAGTTTTCTCAGGCTGTTCCCATTCAGCAAATTCAGGAGAGAAAGGGCAGCAGTGCCCCTTGGCCAGACCATGGCAAGCACTTCTGTTCTCCTACAGGAGAAGGCAGAGTGTACCCTCCCCATGGCAATAGAGTGATCCTCTGTTGGGTGAATTGTTGCTTACAAGGTTAATTAGCTGTAGAAAATGAGCTAGAATACTTGGGAGTAATGAATCATAATGAGTCATTATATTTGAAGAGCGACAAATTAAATTCATGCATGTTTTGGACTACTTGTTTTAGTCAGAATGGAAAATAGTGCTATGCTTTCTTCTGCTGTTCTGCTTTCGTGTCAAGATGTCAGGAGATAAATCAATATGGCCAGAGCTTGTAAAGTCTGGCACTGCTTGATTGCATGATTTTTAATCTCTCTCCTGGGTCCTTGAGCTGGGCTAGGAGCAGGAGCTCCTCTGGAATCAATACTTTTGCTTCCACCTTCAACAAGAGGGATTTTGATCTGTTACTGAGAAAACATGAAGCTTCTCCTAAGCTAAAAGAGAAAAAAAAAATTGTGATGTCTTAATACCATGAGGGGCAGTGTCCTCTGGCAGCTCTGACTGAGGTGTAGCACCTTCATCTAGGGAAGTACACTAAATTAACTAAATTATAGCTCCACCTCGACACCAAGGTGAGTCAAGGGACTTCTTGGTAGCAAGATTCATGCGATCCTTCAGCTCCTGCTGCCCCCAGAAGAATCTCTGGAGTTTATCTATGGAATTAGACCAGGCAACATAGCCAGCCAAGGAGCAGACAGACATTGTGACCCCTGAAATACATGGAAAGCAAGGATAAGCAAGCTGCTCCTACCTGGAAGATAGGTGCTGGAATCTCGATGGAAGATGAAGGACACAGTGAAAAATAGGATCTTGATGAGAAGAATTCATTCTTAGTCCCCTTCAAGCATTCTAATATGTCCCTGGTTGAGCTGAAGCCTGGCACAAGTTGCTGTGCTTGGTTTGGGGTTTTTTTTGGTGTGGTACCAAGGTTCAGCTGGTTCAGGGCTGGAGGAGCTGTGAGCAGTGGGAAGATTTGAATTCACAGCCTTCCTGTTAAATATATCAGTGGTTCCAGGAGGGCAAGTGGGACTGCTGCTGACTCAGTTCTTTGCTGGATTGATGCCTGGAAGTGTTTGGAGAGATTTGACAAATCTTTCTGTCTGTTGAAGGTTCCCATGGTGTTAGCTGTTTGTCACCACTGGGAGAAAACATCTTTCACACCATCTCAGAACAAAGAGCACTTTGGGGTTCAAAGACAGAAGGTACCAACTGGCACTTAGTTTTGCTACTAATTATATGCCAGAACCTAATATAAGTTAGGCCCAAATTAGTGCATTTCTCCAGATGTTTTCACAGTTGCTCTGCCTGGAGCCCTGTGGGTTATATTCTGAGTTTCAAAGCACTCATTTGGGTCCTTCTCACTCCACTGATGTGGTTGGTCCTGGCATGGTCAGGTGCAAACTCCCACTTACTCAACACTATAAGGCATCACTGACACAAAGTGGAAAATTCTTGGGGTGCAGGGCTCTTTCAGGAGGCAGCCAGTGGGGTGACTGCTTACAGACCTGGCCCTGTGCTTGGAGATGTGGATTCATGTACAATATCTTCTGTGAAAGCAGCTATTCTTGCTCTTGCCAGGCTGCTCTGAAGACCCATACAATGATGTTAATTGTGAGCCACAAGCTGGCTCTTATCTTCAAATTGTTTTTCTCTGACAATTTTAAGAAGAGCTCAGCATGTTCTCAGTGGGAGCTGATAGATGCTAAGCACTTCTGAAACCCTGCCAACTTCATTTAGGTTCCTAAACAGGAACTGAGTGCTCTTGAACATATGATCCTAAGGGTGCATTTCATAACTCTACAGCTCTGTCCATATCATTTCTTTCCTCTCTCCCTGTCCCCAGAATGCTCCTGGCAGCAGCAATAACACCAGGAGCACCAGGCTAGTCAAGGCTTGAGTGATGTCTCAGTTGTCAGCTCAAGCCACACTGAGCAGAATTAAGTGACAGCAGTTAAAAGGTGCCTGTCTGCATCCTGTGTGCAGTGAGGTCCCCACCATCACTACCAGCAGTATGGATGATACCAGCTATTTGAGATAGCTGTGATGGATTTTATATATGTACATGAAAACACAATAATCTAGTGCAAATTCTGCCTTGTTTTTCAGAGTATTTAATTCCATGTTTCAGGCCATGTACGCTGTACTTGACAGTGCTTTGACTCTCAATTTCAGGATTCAGATTTTCTCCTAAGCAGATTCTTGGGGCAGATGTAATGAATATTTTGCAGTGTTCATGGGGCAGGGGAGGAGGGCAGACAGGCCTTTATCTGAAGCTTTTCCAGCAGAGTTAGTGCATGGACAGCATCTGTTTTGGTGCTGTGAGGCTGACATCCTCTCCCAGCAGACTTGGCAGCGAGCGGAAGGACCACATGTCAAAAAATCTGGGGGGCCCAAGCGCTGCGGACAAAAGTACGGCAAAGAATTTAAACATCAGTGAGCGGAGTGATGCTGGAGGGCTGGCGGGGAGCGATTAGCACAGTGCTCTGGAATGTGGCGTTTCAATAGCGCTCCAGAAGGCTCCGCAGCCCCATTGACTGTGCAGCGTCAGGGCCGGTGGGGACGGGGACGTGCGGGGCTGTGCGTGCCCCGGGCTGCCCGGGGGGTTCCTTCCCTCCACAGCAGCCAGGTGTACACAAGGTGCGCTGCCAGAACCCCCTGGGCACTCTGCAGCAGTGTCAGCTGTTTGCTCGCCCTGGGTTGATGTACTAAAAGCCGCCTGTGGCCGTGATCCAGCTGTTGCCAGCTGTGCGGTGGGGTGGGGTTTGCGTGTTTTTCTCACGTTTGTCAGTTTTGGGGTTTGGGTGGTTTTATTCTGCTGGTTTTGGTTTCTTTGGGAATGGACCCAGCAGGACTAAGCATGTGTCTGTGGTCGCATTCACTTGTTTTGTTTCGTTTTCTTTGAATTTTCCTTCCCCCCCCACCCCCTTCAGATTTCTAGGTAAATAAATCCAAGTGCGGAATGAATTAAAATAAAGCTGTATGGAAGGCCTGGCTGATGTGAACACATGCTTTTTTAGTTGAGGTGGGAGAAGAGCACACTCATTCAAGCCCTTATCTAGGGCAGGGAATTCCCTGGCTTTTGTCTAAATATGGCATGCGAGAGCAGAGCACAGGCAGCGCAATGCTTCACTGAGTATTGTTTAAAAGCGAGCTTGGCACCGGCCAGCAAGTAGGATTCTTGTGAAAACATGGCACAAGGAGTTGTTTGACAGATTCTGACATAGCAAAGTCTTTACAAGAGGGAAAAAAAAAAAAAGAAAAAAAAAAA
>VYZP01057679.1:0-28382 GCA_013400635.1 Hypocryptadius cinnamomeus | reverse complement strand
TTATGCAGTACAACACAACTGGTGTGAATGTTAATGCATTTTTACCGAGCTTTTTAAGTAACCTTTACTGGAGGAAAGGTCACACACAGACTAGTTAGTGGCAAGTCTTGTAATTTGCAGAAAACAAAACAGAGAGAAAGTGGGAAAAACAGGCATAACAAACAGCTTTACTTTCAGCAGTTATGCAGGAACTTCCTGTAAAAACTAAAATAAGCTGTATATGTTTTTATCAGAAATAGGTGTGCCTAGACCTGAAGACATTGCAGAGATATTGTTTTAGCTGAGGAGAAGGAAATCTCTTCAGATCTGGGGATAACAACCTGAGAAGGTATATTAGGCACAGCTACATTACATCCCAAAAAAATTAATTTTCCACTTTGCATCTCAATGAATGCACTTAATATTCTTAACACAAGTTCATATACATACCCCAGTCCAGCTAAATCTGAAACAAGGTTTCCCAAAGCTGCAGCTGGAGGGAGGAAGAGGGAAGAGAAAAAGGTATTATTTTAGCTACAAACAAAACCAACCAGCTCCCACTCTCCAGTGACCTTCACATACTCTCAATTTATATAGAATTAAAGACTAGACCTAAGTTCCTTATATTTTAGTGTTTTTATTCTGACCTTATTACATTTTAATAACAGCAGCAGATTAGAATTAGTAAGAGGTGCAACTATTTTTCTCAATTTACATGGAGAAAACCTGACAAATACAAAAAGACAACACTAACACCTGGAAATCAACATAACTTTTGAGATCAGAGTTAAGAACAGCTGTGCATGATTGTCAGCTCCATGCAGCTAATGCTGCACACCAAGCAAGGCCTTCCAGTGCCTGAAGAGGCAGAGGAGCACTGGAAATAGAAGGAGCTGTAACTCAGGTATGCAGCTTTGATAAACATGTCAATATATCCATGAACTGTGTCAATTTAAGAAGAAATACTACACACAAGTGAACAAAGTTACACACAAAATACAAGATTTCACAGCAGACCTTACTAAGATAAGCTTCCCTATGACTGTCTCACATTGAACCAAGGCCTGCAAATTTCCAAACCTTTAACTTGCCCTGCTGTAACATTTTCAGTTAAGCTCTCCCTCCTCGTGCTTTTGAGGAATGCTGCACCTGCAGCTGGTGGATCCATGAGCACCCTCTGACACTGCAGAGGCACCAAAGCTGCTGAGCAGAGCTTATCAGTCTTGGCCCAGTGCAGGGGCAGGGTGGCTGCTTGGCCTTCCTGTGGTATCTCACCAAGGCAGAGGAGCCACCAAGAAGTGCAGTAAAGAGACACCAACACTGATCTCCACTTAGCACTGCAAGCCAACAGCAATGTACAAACACATATATCCACATACATTGACACTGGGCCCTGGGGAATTTAGAGCAGTTCCATTACAGAAATTCAAATACACTTTCCCAACTGACCCAGGATTTTAATTACTAGGTTGAAATCAACAACAAGCACTTCAAAAGCTATTTGAACTGAAATTCCATTTCTACAAATGGAATATGTCCTAACTTCACCCAGAGGTTGTTTCTTTATTAGGAAAGGCAGCTGCAAGACTGAGGAAGAGCCATTTCCAGCCCTGTGTGCTACTTTCAGCTTAAAATATGGAATGTGCCATACTAGTCTAAATGTGCTGCAATTTTAATACTTGCCTGCCATAGTTGAAATTCCTAAGACAACTCCAATTGACAATTCTATCTGGGTTCCCTGAAAAATAAACAGTTTTCTCATTATTTGAGGGATTTGGAGTTAAAATAAATTATATTGATACAACTGACAGAAGTATTGTTTATTGCTTGTATATGTTAAAAGTGAAATGGACATTTCTTCTATTAGATCACAGAGATCCTATCTTCCTGGCATATATTCCCCCTAAGGCAGGTGCCTACTTCTGAAAGTCTTTGAATATTTCATATGTACTCTCAGGCAGCTGGGGGACAAACCTGCAACCCCTATCCCGGCATAGCATCTTCCCCACTGCAATTCTTAGCTGAATGTAGAGCTCTGAACAAAAACTTCTACAAATACCAAGC
This sequence comes from Hypocryptadius cinnamomeus, assembly GCA_013400635.1. Lineage (NCBI taxonomy): Eukaryota > Metazoa > Chordata > Aves > Passeriformes > Zosteropidae > Hypocryptadius > Hypocryptadius cinnamomeus. The sequence goes on along the minus strand of VYZP01057679.1, from coordinate 26,339 downwards.
AAACAAATAAAACACAGTATCACAGCTCCTTATGTTTTCAGCTGAAGAAACAAAACCACATGGTCTACATTATGAAACATGGTCGAAAGATGAGAGACAATGTGCATGAACTAAAACAAGACATGTTCCAGTTGGATACAGCAAATCATTTTCCATCCTGAGGACAGCTGAGCATTGGAACAGGTTGCTCAGACAGGCTGCCCTTGGATTTCTCAAGTCCCTCAGGATAAAACCATGAACAACTTGGTCTCATCTTACAGCTGGCTCTGCTTTGAGCAGGAGGTTAGACTAGAGACCCTGAGAAGGTCCTGAGCAGGGGGACTTTCTAGACTAGACCTCACAGGCCATTCTATTCTGTTCTCTTGAAAAATATGAATCTTACAGAATTGTTCAAGGAATTAAAGAGTGAACTTACCGCAGCAATCATAATTGCGTTATCCAAAAATCCAAACCCTACAAAAGGTAATGCATTGTGGAAGAACACTAAAAGAAATAAGTAACAAAGAAAAAATAAATATTTATAAGAGAGTTCACTAGTGCACAGGAACAACTGAAATGTCTAATACTGGTTTAAAGAGAAACAAAGGCAAAATACACAAAATTCCTTTCCTACTGGTCACCTTTTTGTTGCTGGCAGGTGTGGTAAAACCCTTTGCTACACAGAAATGTTACTAATGGCTTGTGAAGAACCAGCTAAACAACCTACTTTGCAAATACTTTTACAATTTCAGGTGGAAGCCACTTATGCCTACTAGTGCATAAGAGAAATACTTAAAACTACATGAACTCTGGTATTATTTGCAGATCTTACAGCGATGTTGCAGTATCACTGAAGATCACCAAACTGTCTCACCAGACTTCTTGAAACAAAGGCCCTTTCTCTGCAAGTCCCTCACTATTTCTGTGCAAGAGCTCCATCTTCTTCACACTTCCTAAAATTTTGTATTTTAAAAGCACTGTCTGGAACTAAACAATTCTTGTCAAAACTCCTTCAGCCAAACCTGCAAATGCTAAGGTGGGTTTCACTAGAGTGTGATATACTGTTAATCATCTCACAATTTCAATTGTGAATTGTATCTTGATGTTGTTTGTGCACTATCCTCAGTGCAAGTTAGACTTGTAGCTGCTTTTTAATACACTGCTTAAGAAACCAAGCTCCACCTCTTGTTTCATACCTTTTCTTCTTTTTTACTTCTGAAACCCATTAAACCCTTTCTGAAAGTATTTTCTGTTGCAGAAGCTTGGAACATGCTGGTCTGAGTAATTTCTAAGAATGAGCACAGTGCTACTGTATCATTCCTTTTTGTCCTGCTTCATTTTCTCTCTCAGGTTTTAGCCTGTAAGCTTTTGATGGGGGTAGGATTGAATTTGCACAGCATTGTCTCTAGCTGAGTTTCAAGGTGCTCACTTCATAAGACTAAATACAGCATGAGAAGACTACATGACAGCAACACAGCTGAAAGTTGAAAATTTTCATTTTAACATTTAAAATGCAGCATCCAGTTTGGACTTGGTTGGAATTCGGGGGTTTTGTTTCACTTCACATTGGAGTATAATTCCTACATTTTATAAACTTAAAGAGATGCAAACCTAGAAGAGGGACAAAAGAAGAGTGCATGAACCTCACAGTCATGTGAAAACAAACTGGTATCCAGTACCTTTTAGGTTTCCTTTCTGCAGACAGTATGAATCCATGACCACACAAAAAAACCAAAGCCACATTCAAGACCTTTCATGCTTAGGTACTAGAACACGAAAGGTCATCTATAACTATTTTGTGAGAACACACCTATTTTCTAAACTGCACAGGTAAAAGACTACAGCACAAAACCTATGAAATGTTCGAATTATTTTTAAATTATGACAGGACAAACCCACCAAAACATAAACGACAAAACAAGCACACAGATATGCCCAGTATTTTCAAAATGTGTGTACTGGAGCAAAACTGGGACCTCAAATTCTTGTTGAAATGCACAGAATTTTGGAATTCATGGAGCAAACATTCCCAGGGACAAAGGGAGGGGGAGGGGAACAAATTAGAAAAAATGTAGATAATTAGAAAAGGAAAATGTTTGCCTGAATAAATTTGCTCACTGCAGAGTATAAAACCACAAAAATATACTAATTTGGGAAACTAAATCAGAATTTGAATCATGGTATTATAAATGCACAATCTGTTTCCAATTTCTCTGCAATTTTATACCACTTCTCAGTCCTTTTAAAACACAAAACCTCCACAAGGCACTGCAGCACCAACACTGCTTGGCTTAGAAAAACAATGTTTGCTGCTGGCTTTGAACAGTGTGCTCTCATTTGGGCTTTCTGCCCTACTTTCACTAAGTGTTGCTCATTCTCCAGCCGAGGTGTTATGAAACAAAGGCAGCAGGGTGAGTGTTGGTGCTTGCTTTGGTTTTCTCTTACTCCATACAACAGGGATGAGGACAGACCAGCACTTGTGGAACAAAGATGAAGCCAATTCAAAGAGAGACTGCACAAATACTGAACCACATTCAACAAACATTCTTCTTTTACCATGTCTCAGTTGTCCTGGAGATGGTGGTGCAACCTCCAACTTCTCTAGAGAAGTTAAAATGAAATGAGAAAGTTAGCTCCTTCATCACAGATTCGGTTTATTATCAGGTCTTTACCAAATGTCTAGCAGGCAAAAAAGCAGTTATGTTATTTAACAGCTTTCAAATGGGAAAGAAAAATTCTTCACACCTACATTTTTATTATTTTTACAAAAGATACCATGGTATTAAAAGCCAAAATATCTTAGAATATTACAAGCTTACACCAGTATAAGTGATTATGCAAAGTAACAGCATACTTCAGAAGCAGTCCAATAGCCATCTTCATTTGAAAATTACAAAACCACACCAAAATTAGAAAAATCAAATCTTCTACAGACAATTGTATGTTATTTTTTTTAGAGGTTCTCAAAACATGCAGCAGACAACCTTCTTTCCCCCAGAGAGTCTGCAAAACAAATACTACCATTTATATTCTCACAAAAGGTATTTTTCACAGCAATGTAAGAATAAAAGAAAAATAGAGGCTACTGATTTTGGTAACAGCAGATTAAGTTTGGTCATTTGGTGCATGTTTCAGGTATCCTGGACCCAAATCAGTGAGAGTTTGCAAGGACCAGTACTTCACTCTGTACTTTCTCTACAGGAAACCAATGCAGTTGTGATCAGAGATGCTGTGCAGAATGCAGTAGCAAGTTACTCATTTAACAGCAGCAAGGGAAAAAAACCTAGCTCCTCTTTTAGGTTTCTCTTGTGCATTTTTTAATGTAGATATTGAGCATAAGATCTCCTTTTTAAAACAGAAAAAAAATTATTCCCCAAATCTTTTCCAATATTATGAACCCTGAGATTATGACAAGTTGCTTCCATACTTCTGCTGAGGTAACTTCAACAGACAAAGGTCAAAAATGGTAAAACATGGAACCTGCAACACTCAAGTATTCAAATTTTATTTGGGCAGACAAGTACATGGAAAGATAATGCTGCAAATACACAGTGTGATTCATTTGAGCCTATGTCTCAGCACTGCAGACTGGAGTGAGTATTCTTGCATGCAAGTCACTCTTATATTCACAGCTATTTTAAGGAAGAAACTGAAATATTCACTTGAAGTACCTTTGAGGAAAAAATGTTAGATCATAATACCAGTATCTAGCCAACCAGGACACTGACTTCCAAAATAATTTCATTAATTGAAGGTCTTTAACACTTTCAAGCTCTAGCAGTTACTGGAGAGCTGCTTCCTCCCTCTGCCCAATACAAACACTACCTAAGCTCTACTAACACCAGATGTACTCACCATGCAAATGGGACAAGTATAGCCCAAATACTACAGAAATAAAGATTGTTTCGCTCTCCCCTAGAAAATGCCAAGGAATCCACAGATTCAAAGCTCAGGCTTGAAGAGGAACATGGCAAACAGAAGGGACTCCTGTGAGAGTCAATCTTCTGAAGCCTTGAGTATCGATGGCAAGAAAACATCAGACCAAAATTTTCAGCTTTTGTTCAGGGTGAATGGGATTGGGGGTGGGACCCACTTTCACATGGTCTCCTTCTGTTCTCACAGGCTAAGCAAATCTTTTAGAGAAGCACGGACAAAGAAAGAATTGTCTATATACACCAGTACTGCCCTTTGGGCAGCTTTCCTCAATTTCCACAACACTGGAGCCACCTTGAAACAAAGAGATTATTAGCTGAGGCCACTGGTTCCAAAAGCTCCAGACGCCCTGAGGGTGGCCAGGCAACCTAAGTCAACACTGTCACATTCCTGATGAGGCTTCCCTAAACTCATTTGCTCCATCCTGCTGAATGCCAGGGAGAGAATAAAAACCCCAAACCGAACACAACACAGGAGGTCACAGAGTGCTGCCCTCCATGGCTTTCTGCTCTGATGGGAAGCCCTGACACCAACCACTGTGGCTCCTGGGCTTCCTGTGGCACTGCCACTGAAACACCCCTGCTGCAGTGCCCATCTAATTTCTAGATTTATGTCTCCATATAAAGGATTTTGTGATAAGAAACTGTAACAACATAAACAAATTTCCAGGAAACACTCTACCTCTGAGGAAGACATCTTTTCAGTTTTCCCTGATTATGACAGCCAGTTAGATTAGATAATTTCAATCTATTTTGGGTATCAATACAGAATACAAAAGACTATTCAGCTTGTCACAAAACACTACAAAGTTCTAGAACATCAGTTCTCTGGATTTAACTACAACTGAGTTTGATAACACCTGTCAGTCTACAAAATTACATTCTACTCAGTTTAGCTAGACAGCTACTAAAAAAAGCTAAAAAAAACCAGTGAATATTTGATTTCAGAAACTTACTACCAAAAGGAAGAATTAAGGGTGTTTGATAGAAGGACAAAGAAACAAAAATGTCTTATGTCTAGGCATAATGAGAGTTCCAAGTTACAATAACTAAAAAGAACATCAGCTCCTCCTTCTGAACATACATCAAGGACTACCTTGGGATGTTTCTAAAATAAGGGAGGCTGGGGACACTACTTTGAGGTTAGAGGAAAGACAAGTTAGTGCAAGATAGAGGGAAATACCAGGGGATCAAATAGAAACGAAAATTACTTAATCATTGACATAATCTGTTTCAGTAGCATGGGATTCCTGCTAAGTAGGCATTTTATCAAGCAGTCCTTCAACACTATCAGGGCAGAAGTTGCAAGAGAGGTCACTGGGGACAGCATGGTGGCACCATGCTCTGGAGAGCAGACTGCTCCTGATCAGCCACAGGGAGCTCATGCCAGTAATGGCATCTTCCTACCGCACATGCAAGAACTTTATTTTACAAAAGGGAGTCTTGTAAACTCGTGTGGAAGCATGCCTGGCTTACAGCTTCCCTCATCATCAAGATAAAAATTAATCTGTGAAAAAAATCTGTGATTATAGATATTAATGAGGCAGGGATAGGAGAAGTCTGCCAGATGAAGTTCAGTAACTGGTGCTGGTGAGCCCTGCACATGGTCTGGACAGGGCAGCTCCCTCTCTGCCTGAGCCAGGACAGAGCCTGAGAGAGCATCTCATTCCCCAGCACAGAGCAGGGCCAAGTCAGACCAGGGGGCTCAGGACCTTGTCACAGGGTGCCTGCAGGACCAGGCTCATGGGAAAAGCTGTCCCCTCTGCAGAACCAAAACAAAGCTTTAAAGCACAAAGGCAACTTTCCTGAGAACTGATGCTGTGCCTCTGCCAGGTACACAGCACTGCCTGCTGCAGGAAAGGGCTGCTCCAGCTGCTCAGCTCTACTTCCAGAGGCCACAGATCGGTCTAAAGCTGGGACATGGGGAAGGAAAAAAAAATTGTAGCAGAAAAAAACCCCCAACCACTGTGGCATGAAAGCCAAAAGCCTTTTTAAAGCATAACGTAATTTAAAACTCTACAAGACATGAAAGCACTGAGAGCCAAAAAATTCTTTAAACAAGTTTTTTAAAACCCTAGATAGCAAAATGTATTTCAGTATAGGGTATTTATTCATAGGAAGTTGTTCGGACTATTTGAATTTTCAAGACTCAGCAAAAAACGAGAATAAAAATATTCAGAGAGTACAGCAAAGGAAATGTGTCCTTTGTTTATTTTCCCAGATGGAAAACAAAAATCCAAATTGCAAAACCCTCTTTAAAGAGCTCAATTCAGTCAGAATCAAACAATTCAGAGTTTAAATGTCTGGAGGAAAAAGAAAACAACTCTAAAGTACTCCAGAATTGCATTTCATGATGGCCATTCACCAGCTCATTCTGCTGCACAGCACTCAATAAGACACAGAATTCATCTGATTGCAGAAGGAATAAAATGAAATGGTGGAGTGAGGAATTGTTATTTTCTAACTGACATTCATTGCCATAAATAAGGTTATAAACCAAGGTTCAAGTGCAATACATGTCATGAGCCCTGAATTAGCAAAGTCTGGGAACCAGAAAAACATTTACTGCTTCTTAAATCTGTTCTTGATATTTTTTAAATTTATACTACCATCTCTTTCTCTATTTTAAGAAATAGTTAGAACTTGGGCGGGGGGAGCACAAGGGTGAAGGAGTGAAATATAAAACCATCAACATAAACAATACCATCATCCACAACTTGGTCCAAACCCAGCGAGTTAAAGTCACTCTGCCAATTGTAGTCAAGTACTTGCAATTTAGTTTTAGAATTATTATTCTTAGCTGACAAGCTAACCACAACTGACTTACAGGTAATGGGAGTGCATTTATTTAAAAAAAAAAAACCCAACCAAAACCCAGCAAGTTGCCATCACCAGTTTCTGAATTATCAATTTTTTAAGAACTGGCATACAAGAGAACTTGCAAGCCTAAAGGCATGTATTATGTTTTACTTGAATTGCAGCTAACACCACTATAAAATTTTATAGCTGAAACTGTTACTGTCACCCAGGGGCAGGAAACACTAACACTGAATGCAGGTACTACTGCCGAGGTACCCCAGGAAAATATTTGCTTCTGCTGAGTATTGCCATATCTGAGAGAAAAAAATGAGCAGTGTCTTATAGATTTTTAAATAGTGACTGAATTGTTTAAATTAATTATTAAACAATGAGTATCAAGAAGAGGAATACAATAAATATTAATAATCTGGATCTATTATAACATCATTTTAGGCTCCAAAGGCATGTAATCTAGAAGCTACAGAGGGTTTTGTCTTGAATTCATCAATCTGTTTCCTCCAAAAAGCCCATCCAGATCATTTCAGCTAATCACGCAGATACACATCACTGAAACAGCAAAACCATTACTTACACAGAATGACAAATCAGAACAATTCTTGCATCTACTAAAAAGAGGCACTCCTTTGCACATGAGTTCACGAGAGGATCTATACAACCGAAATTCTGGATTGGAGCCTAAAAATGAGATGTGTTATTGCTTTGTTCAGAGGTGAAGCCTCAAAAGCAATTTCTGACTCTGATGTATGAGTTCATTCATGGAATAAGATCATAAGGCACCTCCTCATCATCCTTTTTTCTTCCTCTGCTCTTCCTCAATGTTTTCACCAAAACTGCAATTGAGCAAAACTGAAAAATCTTGTCCCATTGATCTTCAGTTGGGTTCCCTTAGTATTCCAGACGGGGAAACAATTCCCGAGTTGACAGCAAAGAAAAATTCTGCATCATTTGTTATAACTCACAAGTGGTTTCCGGTTACTACAGCAATTAAGGCATGAAAGGAGGCTGACTTGTGCAGTGCTAAATATAAACCTGGCTGTCAGCCCTTCAGTCACATGCCCAGCAGAGGGAAAGCTGGGCGAAGCTCTGGTACAAATAGACAGAGGAGGTGATAGAAAATTTCTCTATTACTCTGGAGAAGGTAACTATGGCCAAACAAATATTCTACAAAAATACAAATAGGATAGTGGGTTTTTAATATTCCCTGTAACATTATAGAGAATTACACAGTGATCATGTTGCATCACTCTCCCTGAAAAACCTTGAAGTAGCAGGAGATTATCACCTTTATTTGAAACCTTTGTTACATCTACAGAACGAAGAGCTGAACAAGCTTTGCAGGAATGCAGTGTGCTCCCGGGCCAATCAATTCCCTTCAGAACAAACACCAGTAGTGACTTCAGGTTTAGTTCACTCCTGTGATCCCCTGTAGTGAGTATACAATACACTTATCCTATTATCCCTTCCAAAAATGGGGCACAGCGTTCATATCCTTTTAAAGATGCTCGACAAAACAGAGAGACCTAAGGTGGAAACCCCAATTGGCAATGTAGCAGAAAGCATGAAATGCAAACAGGTATCCAGAGGCTCAAATCACTGCCCTCATCATTAAGAGGGTTTTATCCTTGACCTAATCCCCATCTTCATTAGTGCCTAATAAATGTGAAGGTCAGCATTTCCACTCAAGCAGGTTCATGCCAAAATAGTATTTGCAGTGGTTTGCTTAAAAAAGGTCTCAAACCACAGCTGGGAAAAAAAAAAGACTTAAGATGCTTGCCTTGGGATTCAAAAGGGTTAATCAGCTAAAGTGATGACAATACAGAAAGGACTTGCAGCTTGTAATAGAGATGCAGCATAAGGATAGAAATAGAGAGTTTGAGCTGTCTCCTTCAGAGAGAAATAGAAAATGTCAGAAAAACAGCTGAAGTGTTTGCATAAAAGTGCCAGCAACGTAGCAAAACTGATAGAAGAGCAAACAGGAGCAATAATGAGATCTGTGTTCCAGAACTAAATGGTTATATTATTACTTAATGAAAAAAAAAACAAAAATAAGAAGGTTCTTGAGAGCTGCCAAGAAACAAACTTGCTATAGAGATTCTCTGACTGGAAAGAACCATCTTCAGAGTTAAAATTCTCTGCCTCAAAAAACCAGATACTCATCCTACCAAGAGGAGGCTGGTCTGCCTTCCCTCCTCATCCTCTCCATTTCAATGCTTGAGGACTTCAAGGAGTTCTTGGGAGCCAGAGGATGGACATCTCCCAGTGGCACAGCATTTTGGATGAATGAATCTTTGCCTGTGATTGTTAAACAACCTCTCCACTAGATTTGGAAAAAGACTGGATGAGCCCTTCTGACTAACAGAGTGGAATTAATGGCATCCAAATATATTTATTTAACTGTTTCAGTAAGGTAAGGTTTTGGCACTCCTCTGTCAGCAAGGTTTTTTCTTGGGCCCCTCTCATTCAAGGGAGGGATCTAGCCATCATTTCATTTCATGGGTTTGCAGTTGAGCAGAACAGCAGCACAGCAACAGTGCTGAACTGGAAACAAGACCATGGTATCTGTGCATTATCAGAGTGCAATACATTCCTGTAAAAGGACAAGCAAAGCAATTCTGTGGGACACCATAGAAGATTTGCTAACAAAAGTTATCAGCACTCTGTGTACAATCAGAGATCTGATCTACTAGAGAACTTTCATCACCTTTAAATAGGGTTGTGTTAGGCAACACTGATGTCTAAACATGAGAGCTCATGAAATATCTAGGGAGTTATATGTACAATATCCTTTATCCATTTATGTTCCCCCCAGCCCCTGCTTTAACAAGAAATCTGAAAAGCTGGCAAGATACAAGTTGGTTTATTCCTGCCCCTCCTCTCCCTTATGCCCTTTCCCATCCTGCACAAAACTATACTTCTTTCCCCAGAAAGGAAAGCCAGTGGGAGAATGGTTTTACGAATAGAGAGCAGCTTTGGCCTTCAAGGCCAGGTCTGGTACCTGCAGCCAGCAGCAGAACCCTTTAGAGGAGACAGCTCATTGACAACAGCCTGTGCAGAACTCAGGGGAAGCAGGCACTGCCTCCTCTGCTGCCCTGGCACAAAACTGAGAGTGTAATGACACAAAGGGCTTGTGCCTCAGCCACAGCTGTGCTTCCCACAGCCCCTGGCACCAGCAGTACCTGCACTCGGACAGCAACAACCCTTCCCACAGCCACCACCACCTGCAGGCAGCTGCAGCAGCACCAGGCAGGGGGAGGGGGGAGCTGGCACATTAAATATGTTTTGTGGGATTATTCTTTTCCTTTGAGAAAACTCAACCACAATCTTTACGGAGAGCTGAAGACAAACTGCTACTAAATCACATGCTACTAACTACCAGCCCTCTTGTAAGCAGAAAGTTCCATTCCCTGCCTGAGGACGACCTTGGAAGCAAGAACAACTGCAGAAATAAGCTTCTGTCTGAAATAACTTTAAATGCATGTAGAGTTTATTGCTTTTCATCTGTCTCAGACTTAATAAAGCAACCCAAATAAGAGAGACAGAGAGGACAGAAAAACTGAATGATTGTCAAACATTTTGTTACAGACTCATACTAAGTGTAATGACATCTCTCCTAATTTTTCATTGCATTGGGGCACTAAAGACAGAAGTATGAGCTGCCTTGAAGTCCGTAAGAATCTATTCATTCCTGTCAGCAAAAGGAACACCATAAGAAACCACTGACAATTTAAGTTCCAGCCATACATTACACTCAAGTAATTTGTGCCTCTCTATATAAATGCCTAAGGAATACAGAATGCAGTAGCAATGAAGCTATTCTTAACTCTACCTGCTGCTGGAGGTAGTGCAGTAGATTCATCACTTTGATACCCCCTTCCCTTCCACATGTAACTTAGCAGAGCCTCATTTGTGAAACTAGTCTGACACCCCCATCTGACTCCCTGCATAGTCAAATTCAAACTGCAATGATGGCTTCCTCTGGCAAACAGCTGAAGGAATGATTATAATATAAAAACAGATAAAATCACTCCACATGAACTTCACCTTAAAATATTTTCTTTTCGTTTTTATTTTATAAGAGTACGAAATATCTACTGGGTTGTTATGCAGCTACATTATGTAATAATTTATTCTGCACATGAATTTTAGGTTCTAATAAAAAACTCACTCTGTTCACAAAAATTGTCTGAAATATTAAGACTACTGGTTTTGTAAATAAAGTCATAGAAGAAGCAGAAGACAAAGGTTACTGTGCTCTACTCTTCCCAAAAGTGAACAGTTCTGACTAAGCTCACTTTTTATTCTTTCAACCCATTGCCTTTATTCTGAAAAAAAAAAGGAACAGCCTTCTCCTGGTCAGTGTTTCTCCAGCCTCTGGCAAGCATGAGGCCTCTCTCAGGAGGATTCAATTGCAAGTGAATCCCTGCAGCTTCCAGCTGCAGAACCAACGCAAGCTTCAGTTCCTGTCACACCCCTGCAAGTGCCAGCTGTGCACACACTCCCTCTAAAGCTGCTTCAGGACCTCTGCTCTATGAAGAGCTGCACATCTGGTCCATGTATTTAATCCCAATGCTTCTTAACTTTCCCAGAAAGTACCCAGTGTCAGTTTATGAAACACACGGTTCTGCTACTTAGGACAGTTTTTGGTTTTCATCTTTACGCATTTCCCCTTTTCCACTGACAGGGGTTTTTTAACCTGCTCTTTTGTCATAGCTTCACTGTAAGCAGGCAGCAGAATCCTGTGGGTGCTGAAAATTACACCCTTCACCTCCAGTTCTGCTAATCAGCTTGAGAATTAGTGAAGTACAAACCCAAATCCTTGGCTCAAGAGTTTTCTGCATACAGAAGCCTGTTTTGTTTTCCACAGGAGAGGAAATATGGAATCTAATATATTTAACACTTCTCCCCGTGGCAATGGAAAATATGCTGTGGCACTGCCCACATCAGTGGGCAGACACGCTGCAATGCCACTATTTACTGGAGATCTTAATGAAATATGCACCCCTGTAGTTTGTCATGGTGTGCAACGGAGACTGATCACAGTGTGCCTCCAGCATCCTTCCCTCCCTCACTCTCTTCTCCCTCTGCTTCTCCAAAATCTGTGCGATGTTCACACAGCCCCTTTTCCAGCAGCAAAGAAGGGGATGGATTCAGGCTGAGGTTGCTTTTTGCAGTGCTGAAGCAAAATACTGTATGATGTGGGGGGCAGCCACTCAGACCATGATGAATAATCCTGAATAGAGACCCAGAGGAAGGAAGAGGGGAGGCAGCTCCCTTCCTAGGCACAAGACAAATGCTGAGGTAAAAAATATAATTCCAAGTAGTTGCCAAAATTGCAAAGATAACCTGAGAGATGAAACCAGTACTGCTCACTAGTGCAAGTCACCATGTGCTGTTAGTGAAACAGAGATCCCAGAACAGACTCCTGCCTGAGGCACAAGAACCCTCCTGGTCCTTCCCATGAGAAAACAGAAAGGCAGAACCTTAGGTCAAATACAAAATTGCACCCTGAAGAGATCTGAAGTCATGTTGTTACTTCAAGGGGTGATTTGATACTTTCCCTCCTGTTTCTAAATTCCCTCCTGATCATGTATTTGGGACCTCTTAATTCTGGCACTTGTTCTTGCTGAGGTACACAGCCAGGCCCAGAGAAGACCAGCAGTGCTAGGATGGGAAGCAGAACTGAGACTTTCATACACAGAGGTTTTTGGGACAGGGAAAGAACAGAACACTCTTTACAACACCACAGGTGAAGCCAGCAGTAAATCCACACCCATATGGCCAAGTCACATCTACTACACATCACCTCATCCACAGCTCATCCAGGCCTGCTCTTACCCACTGTGGGAAACCCAGGAGAATGCTTTTCCTCTATGGCTGGGAAAAAGTAATTAAAGTGAGCTTTTTTTAACGGAACTTTTAACAAAGGATCAGACACAAATCACAGTAAAACTCAGCCATAGTAATGTGCAACTGCAAAAACTCATGTGAGCATGGAAAAGAGGTACAATAGGTTCCTAGCACCCAACCCTGAGATGTAATCCAACAGTGAAAACTTAACAAATCCAAAGACTTTTTTTTTTTGTAAACCAGATCAAATAAACAAGTAAAAAACTTATAAAAGGTCACATATAATTCCCAGTAAGAACAGTCTTTTTCAACCTGGGCCATTTGTGATTTTTCAGAACTCAACTACACATTGGTACATTTCTTCTGTTCAGGGAAAGGGACACCGAATCAGAAGAAGTCTGTTGAATATTTGCAAGAGGAAAAGATCACCAGGCTGATTATTTATAACAGCATTGTCACTTTTGCAGCTACCTATTTACGTGATTTACTTTACTCCACAAAATAATATAAATATATAATGAAATTGCAGGAGTGGTGGATTTCAAGCTGTTCTCCCCTCTCTTCTTTATGACAAAAACCTTTATGAGACAAGATGGCTGGAAATCTAGCTGGAAATTGTTAAATCTCACTCATGAGCAAAACAGATTTTATACTTGCAACATCAAAGCTTTACTTGCACTTTGTGAAAATCAGCCTGTTGCCAGAACTGAAGCAAAGAAACAACTGGATCAAGAGGTTATCTGTAATCTGAAAATACAAACTGATGGTATTTGAAAGGGCGGCTGGCTAAAGAAATTGGTTTGTTCCATGCACATTTTTCTCCAGTCTTCCACAAAATTAAATGAAGAAAAAACCACAGTTGCTACCAATGCAGATTGTTATGAAAGATGAGATAATACCCTCATGGAGACTGACGATTCATACCCTTAGTGTAAGATAAGTTACAGCAAACCAGCCAGCACTAAGGGATAGATCACTGCACAAAGCCAAACGCTATCAAGTGCAAATAATTTAAAAAGTTACTGTAACAATACAATAACCAGAAACTGATAATGCCTAAAAGAAAAATGTAGCAGGTCAAAGTGCAGCAATTGTTGGCTACCAGTAAGCAGCTGGACCTGAGCTTTGTGGCAGTACAAGTTTACATAGGACAACACCATGCAAAGCACAGAGCTCTGTCCATGGCATTGACAAGAATCACATACCAGGGACTCTCTCCTAACCCTCCCCAAACATTCCCAGAATGTTTTGGGAAGCCCAGACAACAGGTCCCAGACTATCTCCAAGAAGTGAGCTTTGGGAACCTAAGGTCAGGCTACTCTGGACACTGTATCTGGCTCCTCTCAGTCGAAGTTGGTCTCACTGTAGAAACCTTTTTGTCTCAAACTTTTCCATTTTTCCTGAAATTAGAAAGATACTTCAAAGCTGTGTCCTTCCCCCAGGTCATGCAGGAGCCTTTCACCAGGATCACTGCCAAACAGTAAGGCATGTTTTAATTCTGGAAATGCCTAAAAGCCATGAAGTATTTTAACAGCATTAAGGAAAGGTTTTATCCCTACAGACAAGCAGTAGGAGATAATGAAACAAACCACCTTCTTCTTATAGAAGAAGGCCAATAGGAGAGCCAATAGGAGAGTTAACACAGAATGTGATCCACCTCAAAATACAGAGTCTTAAATATGTTTCTATTTCCCCTTTCTATTATCTAGAGAAAATAATGTGATTTTTAAAAAATTACCTGTTAATATTTGCCAAAAGTATATCAGTCTAAATAAAATTTAATAAAACCTCAAAAGATACCCAAAAATGAATGAATATTATGAGCCCATCACACACAAAATGAAACTGGCAACAGATGCAGGAGAAAAGTATAGCAAGTATCACTTTGTATTATGGCTGCTAGGGAGGGTATTTTATTAACAATTAGCATATAAATATCTAAGAATCCTAAGTAAATGAACACTGGAAAAAACAGCTATGGTTTTATATTCCACAGTTTTGAATGAAACATGCACTCTGCTGGGTTGAAAAAAGTATTTTGTGGGCTTTGCCTTAAAATACTCCCCATGTTTCAGAGGAAGCATGTTGTTTCAGGCATGAGTTAGTCACATCCCAAAAATTCCATGTTCATTCACTGTTAAAGGAAGTTCTCACACACAGTAACAAAACAGAAACAAAAAGGCATGCTTTCAGAATATTTGAAATATCACTGTGCTAATTTACGGATAAAGTAGAAGGGAGGCACAAGGCAGCTCACATATTCATGTCCAACTTTCGCCAAAATGAGCTATTTTCATAAAAAAATCTCAACAGCACAGGGACCCAAGACAGCTTCTTTAAGTACCCTGCTTGCATGATATATTCATTTTTCCATTTACCTGTTGTTTTTAGAAAGGATTTTTTCTGGAGACAACAGATGCCTCTGTAGTTTCATATTTGGATTAATTAAATAATAAATGAGGCTGACTAAAGCTAAGAGTTTTCAGTTGAATGAGTCAGCTTTAAATAATTTCTTTCTTAGAGAAACTGGCAGACTTCCTTTTCTTTTAATTGAGGCTACACACTGAACCTCTGTGTTCACAGAATAAACATGATCTATTTCATTTGTGCCCGTTGCAGGGAGATCGAAATGTTTTGAATCTATCACTCTCAAGGGTTTAAGTTGCACTCTAAGTAAAAGCTGCATTTCAAGTGATCTTCCATAAAAAGTTCTGAATCAAAAGCAGCTCTTGTACTGAACAAGAGAGTTATCGGGAGACAGATCTTCATTTTAGCTCTAAAATGTACTATTTTACAAAAGACACAGCTGAAGGACAATGGCTTAAGAATCAGATTTTTTTTCTGATTTGTGATATAAAAGATATTTGTGCATGACACCTATTTTGTATTGATCACATGCTTAAACACATGCAAAAGACAAACCAAATTTTAATTGCAGCAATTTATTTTAATTGAAGCAATCTTATTTTACCTTTGGCAGGAAAGGGCAAAGGCAGCTAACTAAATAAAATTTTTTAATAATAGTATCATTCCTGCATTATATTTGGACCTCGTAATTTAATGCACATCACTTTCCAAGAAAAAAGCATAAGGTAGCTGATAGTGAGCTGCTTCGAAAAGATGAAGTGGTTTCATCATCTGAAATCTCTGGTCAAGTCTTAACTGGAAACTATAGTATAGTGCAGCAGTTTCCAAAAGACCTGTGCTTGAAACACCTTGTTCAAATTAGGTTTAAGTACCTGAAGATGTGGATTGCTGAAATTCTTGAGACTGCAGGCTTTATATGAACATGAACAAAAACTGTGTACTTTTATTTCTTGCAGCAATACATGCCAAATGCATCAAAGCAAGCATGCAGGAAGTCTGTCAAACCAGCAGCCTGCTGGCCTTATGCAATGCACGTCAGCAAACACACTTTTCCATTTGGGTTTTTTCTACTGTACCAAATGCACTGGTCGTCTCTGGTGACTCTACCTCCTCTGCTGGCTTCTCAAGTGGTACCAGTGGTTTAGGATACCTTAAGGCTACAACGAGTTTTCAAAAGCAAAACAGCAATCAGTCATTATTTAAAATCTTCCAATCAATAGTGGAGCATCCGCCAGCAAGAAAAGATCCTTTATAAATATTAAGACTGGATTTCTGTGGGTTTTACATCAATTCCACTTGATTGTTTGCAGGGTTTTCTCTGCAAAAAAATAAGACGAAGTTTCTGCATTTAAGCAGAATAGAACCTGCTTTAAGTTATGTGAGCAAGTAAAATTTCAGAATATGAAAGAAAACCAAACCACAACAGCAAAATCATGGACTTCAGAAAACATTACCTTGCTGCAGGTGGTTAAAAGGTAGACAGTTACAGCTGACATTTTCAGAATAGTTTTACCATGAGTGACCATGCACCAATTTTCTTGTTTATGACATTAAACCTCAGCCCCTAAATTACCTAACAGTCTGGTTTTGAAGGGATTTAATGACCATCTAGTTCCAGCCCCATGGGACACATTGCACTAGACCCAGTTGCTTCAAGCCCCATCCAACCCGCACTTGTAAGAAAGGGGCACTCACAGCACCTCTGGACAACTTATGCCAGTGTCTCACCACCCCCATAGTAAAGAATTTCTTCCTAACAGCTAATTTAAACCTACCCTCCACCACTTCAAAGCTATTCCTTCTTGTCCTATCACTAGATGTCTTTGTGAAAAGTCCTCTCCAGGACACCTGTAAACCCCACTTATGTGCTGGAAAGTGCTACAAGGTATCCCCAGAGCCTTCTCTTCCCCAGGCTGAACAGCCCAAACTTACTCAGCCCAGAGAAGCAGAGGAGCAGACACTTGTCTGATGGAGACTCAAGGGAAAGGCCTGAAGTTGTGTCAGGGAAGGTTGAAGTTGGGTATTAGGAAAAGGTTCCACACCCAGAGGGTGGTTGGGCACTGGAACAGGCTCCCCGGGGAAGCAGTCACAGCATCAATCCTCACAGAGCCCAAGAAGCATTTGAACGATGCTCTCAGGCACATGGTGTGACTCCTGGGGGTGTCCTGTGCAAGGCCAGGACCTGGACTCGATGGCTCCTGTGGGTCCCTTGAAACTCAGGATATTCTATGATTCTGTGGTGCATGAGGTTCAGACATTAATGAAATGATCAGTAGAGCCTCAGTAGCACTTCTCCTTCTGCCTTCATGAGAGAGCTCCAAGACTCAGGGCAGGAGGTGGGGGGTATATTAAAAAAGTTTCAAAAGCAAAATGTAGCTCATCCTTCCATCTGAAACACAATATTTCTTTCACCACCTAATATTTTTGACACAGGGGTAAGATTAGTAACAGTCCTGCTGTAGACTGCAATGGTCTGAGAGCATAAAGGAACTGACACAGGCAAGCTGGCAAGAGTTTGTCATTTTACCAGCTTGACAGGGCACTTCAAGCTTGTGAATTAGACACTTGCCAGCAGTCTGCCAGAAGACCTTTTCCTAGAATAGCAATTAAACACTAGAGTTAAAAAAATGTATTGACCTAGGTCACAGCAAGAGAGAGAGAAGTAGATGACACTGCTCCACACACAGCGTGGCATTGACCTGCATGTGCTGGGTCTGTGAAGGAGAGAGGAAAAGAGAACTGTGCCCACCAGGTGTCACGGTACCTGGCAAAGCACAACAGCATGAACAGCTCCTGTTCTCCCAGCTCAGGGGCTGAGGGCAGTGCTTACCACAAACCTCACACTTGCACTGTAGAATCACTCTTCAAACAAGACAAGTACTTCCAGAAGGATGGAATCACGCTTTGCTGTGTTAGCACAGATTCAGTTCTAACAAAAAGAGGCACTAAAATCCAAGCAGTCCTAAACCACCACGGCAGATGAAGCAGTTTGCTCATATTAGCAAGAAGCATCTGACTCATGCAACAGAGGGAGTCTTTTTCACAAGAGACTTGTTTAGAGTGTCCAAAAACCTCAGTGAAATCCACTCGTCTTTGATGACATTGCATGTTTTGAATTAACTTTTCTTTGTAAAGCTGTGGAAGTAGAGGCACATAAGCTCAAGCACTCCCTAAGCTATTCTAGCAAACTGGGGAGCTCATAAATTTAACACCAGAACATAAGCCAGTGAGGTTTCTTCTGACACCAAATGAGACTTCACCCAGCAATAGCTAAAACCTTGTGAATTCCCTGAGATTCTGCACCAGCTGTCAGCCCAACTGAATGCAAGGAGGTGGAGCCCTTTACCCGCACGCTACGGTTTTGGTTGTTTTGTTTTTTAAAAACAAGGTGCAGTACCTTGAACTTATTAACAGTTTTCTATCAGAATGCACTGTTTTGGTCAGATTATTTATGCATTTCAGAATATTATGAATGGTATGACATCCCAGTGCCTTCAAAGAGAATCTCACTAGAAACTGCATTCTCCAAAGCCTGCAAATGAAATGACAAAAACAGTTGTCAAGACTCATTGCTATGGTGTTTTTGCATAGTGTGTTCCAGATAATACACCTCACCAGGCAGAGGAAGAAGAAATTCCACTTCAAAAGACCTTTAATTTAGCGATCATTTCACAAAAGTCTTCCACTAAAAATATAAAATGCAACTGGGTACTGTCAAGGAATTGTGTTCAATATACAATGTACATACATTATATACTAAAAGCATCTATTTTATGTATCATATACACACATACATACGTATTTTATGTGTATGTACAGAAAGATAGGAAAACAGGAATTGTTTTCCCATCTTTGCAACAAAAGATGGGAAAATAAAGGATTCTCTCACTGTCAAGACCTGAGATTTCTTAGAGGCCCTAGATAATCACTGTGTTAGTAATATTAATGAAAAGTAGTTAGATCTGGGCTCAAGAATATTGCAAAGCAACATACAAAAGACCAATAGTACCCTTGGAAGCAATAAAGACACAGCAAAAATGCCAAGTTTAGTATTTCCTACTTATAGTCAAACCCTTTAGTATTTTCCTGCCTCATTACCAGGTTTGCTGCACTGCTTACAAGTGCATCTTTCATAAATCATCTCATATCATACAATGGAAACTAAAGGTAGAAACCCTAAATATAAGCTCCTTAAGAAAGAAGTTCCATCTTCTTCCTAATGCCACTTTTGTCAATGGAATGTTGCTACAGAAGGTCAGAAGCATTAAATCATTCTCCATATTTTCTGAAAGATATTACACTTTCATCTCCATCATGCAAGAAAGAAACAAGAGAAATCTGATTATCTGAAGCCAACAAAACTAAGCCTTGTTTACAGGGCACCACTTCTAGAAACAGAAAGCAGGACTATTACATTTGAAATCAACTGTCCTACTTGCTACTTCAGTGTTCCTGTAACCATGAAAATAGAAACATACAAATTACTTGTATTCAATTCCACATGTATCATCTCTATCTAGTGTGGCTGGGTGTGGCTGACATGCTTACCAGAAACACAAGCTAAAATTTAAAAACTTTGTTTCAAAGCTCTTCCTGGGAAAATGGGACACTTTATTCATCTTTCCAAGGTTCAAAACGGAAAAAAAACCCAAAAAACTTAAAGACTTCAATGCAGAAGGAAAACTAAATCCAGATGAGGAAGGATTTACAGCTGTCTTCAGAAAGAACAGCTCAGTGACGTTTTGACTAAATTTTAAGATAGTAAGATACAGATTATAGTCTAAATCAGGACAGTTTTCAAAATATTTTCTGAGAACTATTCTATCAAGATTCAGTTTCACAGTCTTCCCCCCCAGCTTCTACTGTGCAAAACACATTCATGAATTTAAACTCAGGCTTTCAGCTCTCAGCCGTCACATTCTCACAGACAGAGTTCTGTCTTCTGAAGCACTACAACAAACAGTAAAATTTCAGTCAGTGTTTATTCATAAGCTAGGCTGCTTAACCGACCTCTAGTACCCAGTATCTGGAATCTCCATAAACCTGCAGGTAATACAGGTGATAAGGTGATGAAAGGCAAGAACACACTCACAAACCTCTCCCCACCTACAGTTTTCGTGACTACAGCACAAACAGATGTTTTAAGTTTCAAAAATGCTTCAGAGACTCACCTAACTTACAGATAACAGCTACAGCTCACCTACCTGAGGACCGTCCTTCAGCGTAGCAGCCGCAGCAAGGGATGGGTTTCCCTGCAGCCTCTGCCATTAGCGGAGGCCACAGATAGTGTGTCCTGTCATATTTCCTGCTAGGGCAATTAGCTGCTGGAACTGCATCCTTCTGGTGGTAGGCCTGGGAATGGGCTGAGGAACTTGCCCCATTTGGTTCTTGATGTGCCCAGGTCTCCCCATATTGCTGACAGCCTCCCCTAGCTGATATGGGGTCTGTTAGGGCACAGAAGAGGTAGTGAAGGAAGAAGGTCAAAACTTAACCCAATAAGGACTGTGTTAAGAAGGGTATGGACTAACACCTCCCTTTCCATAAAGAATTATGAAAAGATCACAGGCACAAAACAAGCTTAAGCAGAGTAGTAAAACTACATAGGCATTTCACGATCAAGGAGAGACTGATTTTTCAGGCTCAGACAGAACACGGGAATTTATGCAAGCAGTAAAGAAGAGAATTTGAAGGCTGTGTTTGGATCACTTTCATTGGAAATCAACACAAAAGTACAACCAGGGACCTCAACTAAAGAATCAGCTGCTGGGAGCTACAGCATGCTGCCAACAAATGAGAGGATTGATAAGAAACCCAACATCACAAAAACAGTTCTGTCTTGACTGAACTCATGATTTGTAAAGATCAAAAGTGACACAAGTCAATCAGAGAAAGTACCTGGAAAGCAAGGCACAAATAGCTCTCCCCTCATCTGCTACTCACAACCTGTGTACCTATGCAGGTCATTGCTACACAGTCACCATTTCAACAGCAGGAAAGAACAATCATACAAAATATTTCTAAACATAATGAAGCATTTTAAATACAGAATACAAACACCTAGCTCAGAAAAGTCTCTAATTCTCTTTCAAGTGGAGCCCTTCTATCCACCTTATCTTCTTCTGGCACTCCACAGCATTGAGAGTAATGATACATATCCAACACCTCTCTGCCCTTCTTCACACAAAACCTGAATTCTTTCAATACCAATCCTCTACAGAAAACAGCTATGGGCAATGAATTCAAGATAGGGTTTTTCTCCAACTTCTATTTAACAGACTTACTAGAAGCCCTTTTCAGTTATGATTTTTCTTTTTTCGTAGCACATGAAGAAACAGAATTTCTTATAGGTAAAAGCTGACAGCTGTTACCATGCTGCAGTCTGGTAAAAATATTCCATGAATAGAGTTGGCTAAAGGAAAAGGTTATCTACAAAAAAATCTTATCAAGCTAGATGGGCAGATCAAGAATCTGACTCCAAGGATGAGGTCCGATGGCACTACAACACTTTATGCAGCCCTTACTTATGAGACTACTAAGCCCACAACTGAGATTTTGCTGAAACAATCTCTCCAGCAAGATTAATGATTACAATTTCAGGCACAAGTGAATTGCAATTTCCACTAGTAGAATAAACTCAAAACCAACTAATAAACTCCTATGCAGTAAAATGTCTAAATGCAAACTAATGCTATTGTTACTTTGCTTCTACATCCTGAATCATCAGAAAGTCATAGCATTTAACACAACAGACTTTCACATTATAACTAACAGCATCTGAGCAGCAAGATATTAAATACAACCATCTGTTGATTTACATCTGTATAAGTTGAGACACGATACTGAAATTTTGAAGTCTCATTTTGATATTCACCACACGATCCTCCAGGTACACAGTTCCGTTCTATTTAACCTGAGCAATAACCAATGAGACAGAAACTCACACAAAAACCTCATGGCAAGAACCCTTCAGATGCTGAGAAGGATTTATTTGTGAAGAGTATTAGTTGTTAGTATTCAAAAGTTAGTGTCAACTTATAGTTCAAAGCATTCTACTCTCTTCACTGTAAAACAAATAAAACTGATTCACTGCCTGCAAAACAGAAACGCTGCTGCTCCCAAAATGAGGCGTTTAAGCAAACTACTCTCACTCTAGAAAACTAGACTAGAAACACTAGTGTTTATATGCAAGCGTGCTACAAACAAAACCGAAGAGATACTTGAAAAGGTTCTGTCTCTTCACAAAAGCAACACTTTTACAGCTGACCCTCAGACCTGTTCTCTGCCCACCCAAATTTTCTTCCAGACATCTACAGAGGAGCCACAAGGCACAGAAATGCCCTTTCCAAGGGCACGCTACTATCAAAGTCACAGAGGCCTAGATCAAATGCACACTGATCTCTTAAGCACCCGCTATCATCTTCGCTGCAATAGGGATTGTAAATTACAGCCGAGGATCAGAACTAGAAGTAAGGAGGCTGTAATTAAGAGGATTTGGTTTTGTCAGGTTTTGATTTGTTTAAGGAACAGTGTCAAGTTGGCAAGAACAGTTGGATCAGATGAGAAAAATCACTGTGAATTACTTTAACTGGCGTTGCATAGCCTTGTATTGAGAGATACATCTGTAAACCTTCTCAGCACATACACACCTTCCCGAATGAGAGCCGACACTTGCAAGAAGCAGCGCCGGCAGCTCGCCGTGCAGGGAAGTGTAACTCATGAATGAGCTCCCAGAGCAGCAGCAGCCCGGCGTCTCTTAAGAGGTCTAAAATCAATTTACTGCTGCCCTGGTGTCAGGAGGATTTTATGAGACACACTTTCCTACTCCCATTCCGAAAAATGGCCACCCGCGGTTCTCTGAAACACCCGGTGAGATGACAGACCCACCGAGGATTTGGCACACCGGGCCGGTTTAAGTTCCAAAGGGGCTGCGGATGCTTCTGGAAACTAAATTTCAGGTCGTGCGCCTCATTTACACCCAATTACGCGAACACACAGGGGCGAGCGCTTCTCGACGCCTCCTTCTGCTAGAGTTTCCTACTCGTCCGAAGGAGCCGCTTGGGCGAGGGCGGGAGGACCCCCAAACTTCGGAGGCTCAGCCCCCGCTCCGGCCCGGCCCTCCCACCCCCAGCCGGGCTCGGGGTGGGTCGCGGCTCACCTTGGGCGATGGCGATGGACTCGAAGCGGTGGAGCTCCCGCAGCAGGCAGCTCCGCTCGGTGGAGTGCAGGCTATAGATGAAGTCGCGGGCCCCCTGCGCTGTGTTCAGCGCCTCCATCGGCTCCTTCTTGGGGTGGGTGCCGAGCGCCCGCGACCCCCGCGGGAGGAGCAGCCCCTCGGCGCCGCCCCGCAGGCTGCCCAGGCGGCGGCGGCAGCAGCACCGCGGGCCCCGCANGCCCCGGGCAGCGCTCCTTCATAAAACCTTCCCTTGCACCCACTGCTGGAGTGCCTGAGAGCTCACAGCGCTTCTCGCAGCGCCAGGCTCCAGCAGCTTAGCAGAAATGAGGTTTCGCTTGTCTTTCCCGTTTTCCAGGCCCTTGCCTTAAAGTATTGCGGCGTTGCATCATCCAGTTTTAGGTTAAGTACACTTCGCTTGCATATAGCAGTTGTATTCTTTTAAATTAATTGGCAGGTATTCTACCTGATACACCCGGAACAGTTATTAAAAAAAAAAAAAAAACAACCATACCCATGCAGGACAGAATTTATATCTTGAGGGAACAGAGGTTGCTTTGAAATCAGGTTTGGTTTTAAACCTCTCTTAGCTTTGCTGCTGCAAATACCATCCATGTGGGTTAATCCACAATTGTTCACTGTTTTGTCAAAACACTGTATTCAAATTGTGTTAGATATTGTAATTAGGCTGCGAAGAACCTACACAACCACAAGGGACTCACATATTTTATGTCTAGTTCGTTTAATACGAAGGTGACTTCCAAAGGCACTCAGAATTTGCTGCTGTATCTCTAGCTCTTTAACACCAAAGGTAGCAGACCTACTGATGTCCATCCTGGTGCTTTCTTCAGCCAGGGGGATCTGCTGCCTTCCTGGAGGAAGGCAAACAGAAAGTTTTAACTTTGCATGAAAAAGCAGCATTTTCTTTCCATTTCCATGGCTGCAGAGTTAGCACATGGTATAAAGACAAAGATCTCATGATAAACAGAGGTGCCTTACCTAGACTATGCATTCAAAACTATGGGTGTTTACATTTACTACGTGTACAGCACAAAGGGAGCAGAAAGTGAGTGCAGAAATGTAGAAAATAAGTTGTAAAGGCCTGGAATATAATATTTTAATTCTCACCCTGTTTGTGAAATAGCAGAGATAGATGAGTATAGGCTACTATTTTCATTTAAGTGCATTTTTCCCCTGCATCTAATAGAGCCTGCCTCTGAGAGGAGAGATTTTATTCAATTATGTCTCTCTGTATACTTCTGACCTAGAGCCACTAATCTTTGATGGTGTTCAGAACTGCACTTATCTTTGCAATTGTTTCATTGAAAAAGTGGAATCTTCTGCTACTCTTTGGAGGAAATATGGAAATCAATAATAGTTTTCAATCCCAGAGAACTGTAACAACAATACTCATAATTCTGTTCAAAAATGCTGTTAAAATTTTGGTAACCAGATCGCTTTTACAGTAAAAATGCATGCTTCCACATGGAAAGGCAGGACATGCAATAGGGCTACAAACACCTGAAAAAAATGTCACATGAAAAATAAGGAAAAACCAAACTTTCCAGAGGCCAAGCCTTTGCTACTTCAATTTGATGTATTTCTGATTGTGTTATATATTATATATGATTTTACATTCACACAGCTGGATTGCACCACACTACAGAGACCGAGCAAATCAGGAACACTGGCCTCAGGCAAGAAAAGAGACTTTAATCCCTTTCCCACCACTGCAGCCTGTGTCACACTGCTCAGATATTACAAAAGGTGATTGCATCTGGATTATTCTTCAAGTGTTTTGACAAGACTCAAAACACTGCAGGTCTTTTCACTGAAGGACAATGAGCAGGAGGTTTCTAGCACAGCCTTTATGTATCTCCTGTATAGGAATATTCACTCTATAGAGAGGTACAAGGACATTATTTAAGTAGACAATATACAATACTGTTATGAAAATAAAAGTAATTACTTGTGTGTCAGGATTGAGATCAGGGTTTAGCAGACAGTAAATTCTTCTGTGGCCATCAGCTGTGGTTTGCACCTTTCCAAGCCTTTAAACTGCATTGAACAAATTGGAATAAAAATGGCATTGGAGGGACTATTCTGCAAGGACAGGAAATTACCTAAATAACCTAATAGGTTTTTTCCATCATTTTTTGTTGGAGCTTTTATTTTGTGAAAGAGGGAAGTTGAAACCATTGGCTGAACTGACACTTTAATTAATCAGACTGTCTACTTAACTCTGTTCAGTGGGTGGTGTACAGTAACTTTCATTAGTCCCTGCCACTCCAGCAGAGCTTGAGAACCTGCTGAAATCCATATTTCTCATAATATTCTGAAAAATGAAGAAGTTTCCCTGTATTTTCTTAGGGTTTTTGCTGACAGCCTAATTTTCTCCTAATATGATTTATATTATGAGTGACCAAATTAATAGAGATGGCTTATAGAGCAGCTGACAGAACTGGAAGGAAATTGTTAAAAATATTACACAGGAAGTTAGGTAAGTTCAGCCTTAAAAACTGGAAGGCAGTTTATGGAGAAAGCAGCAGGAAAATGCCACCCATATTTAAGAGAATTCTGCAAGGCCTTCTAGGGACTGCAGAGCTGAGACATAAATCTTTTTGTGGATATTGGCAGGAAATATTTTGCAGCCCTCATCCTATATAAATAATATAAATATTTATATATACCCTATATAAATAATGGGTGTATAATATAATATAATTATATTCTTATGTGGTCAAGTAATAGAATATTAATGGAGGAACTTTCCATTAAGGATGATTTCTCTGCCCAGTGTAAAGGCCAATATTGTTAGCTAAGGTGAGACCGAGATTTAAAGGTTGATAATTGATAACATAAATTGCAACTACGCACAGTTTGTGTTTTACTAGTTAAGTACTGTATTTTTATATAAAGTACCGTTTAAAACCATTGCCCCTTTTCCTATCATGATCTGCCTGTGTAAAAAGTTGCTCTCCCAGCTTAAGAACTTAAAGGAGATCAAGTGCAGCCAGAGAATCTTTCTCACCATCATCACTTCCCTCCTTGTAGAGCTTTGTAGAATAATATGCATTATAATATTGAAAAAGACTTATAAATGATTTGAATACAATTTTTGGCTTAGACTCTACTGGCTTTGTCAGGGACAGAGTTAAAGTTCTTCACAGTAACTGCTATGGGGCCGTGTTTGGGATTTGTGCTGAAAACTGTTGATAACACAG
>VYZP01057675.1:0-23072 GCA_013400635.1 Hypocryptadius cinnamomeus | reverse complement strand
AAAAAAAAAAAAGAACCAATTCATAAATGACCCCTAATTAACTTTACTTCCCAAAAAAGCCACACATCTGTTTTCACAGTTGGACATGATTCAACCACTGGTAACCAGAAAAAAGCCCCGGCGTGTTAAAATATTCTAGCCAAAAACTGACACTCCAGCAAAGACAGCTACTATGCCAGCACAATCTGAGCAGCTGTGAGGACAACCTTTATTTATACTGAAAGGGCATGAGACTTCCTGATGCTATTACTATTAAACCAGCAAATCTTATTGGAAAGACACCACTGGTTGAAAATGGACAATGCAAAAGCACAACATGCATTTTACCAATCAAGCAGATTATAATTATGTGAGAACAGTGACGTATAATAATCCACTCTCACCCACTTTTGTACAACAGATTCTGCAGGGCTCAGCTTCTAGAAAAAAATTCTTTGTAAATTATTTTTAATACAGCTGTTATTATGAGTGTCAGAAAAATCAATTAACAATGCTGCCCTAACTCTTTAGGAAAAAAAAAGGACTTAGATAAATAGAAAAAGATTATGCTATTTCTTTTACAGCATTATTCTTATTCTGTAAGTGACATCAAAGAGCCACAACCCCCTCCTTTTTTTTCCACCCTCTTTTGGCTTTGACATCACACACAGAGAAAAGTATTCCTTTCACTGTCTCTTGTATAGCTGGAGCATCCAAGCTCTGCATATTGTTATCACTTTCTATCCTTGAATATGAATTATTTTAATCCTCCAGCAATTAACAGTCTTTTGGATAAAAATAAAAAAAGGCTGCGAGTGCAACCTTACTTTTGTTTTGCTAATTTATTTGGTCAGTAGTCCATCTTCTCATTGTTTCAGTGTTTGCATTTCCTACTTAATTTTTTTTTTTTTTTTTACCATTACACGGTTATTATTACATGGTTATCTTTTTTTTCCTTTTCTTTAAACCTGGAGTTTCCCACTCTCAAATATATTTCATGGAAGGCTTTCTGTAGTAATTTTGCATTTTAGAGCACAACCTATGCATTTAATCACACAGCTTTTTGGTTGGGAGAAGAATAATCATCTTTTATTTGTAAAACCATTTTGAAAAGAAAGCGAATGAACTGCCACAGAAGAATTGGCAGGTTTCCTTTACCATGACCAGGTCTCCTTGATCTCCTCGCTGCTTTCTTGCTCCCACCACCACAATTACCATCAATACTTGTCATGTATTCAAAGCATGGCAAGTTCTTGACAAACAAGATGGAAGCAAAGCTCTCTGCCCTCAAGGTACAGCTGTTTAAGGCCTTAATCCAACACACCACACATCCATTCTAAACCTGTAAGCAGTTCCCTTCACTTCCAAATGTTTACTGTTGAGCAATTAAGTGGTCTGCTGGATCAAGGCCTAAGCAAACTGAGACATGTAGGTAGCAGGCAGATATAATAAGAAGTATCATGAATGACAAGTCAAAGTTAGCAGATATATCAATTCACAATGTGCTGTTTGACTCAAAAAATATCATTTAAAAAAGAAACAGAAAAAGAAAGGAAATGGTTGAAGTAAATGATCTCGTTGGAGTGAGTCTGTGAGTTTTACAATCCAAATAAACCTCTGACATTGCAAATTGCTCAGTCCAGGGAGCCTGTGACAACTGTGGATATGTTTTATGAAGCCATGCACACATTGCTAAAATGAAGTTCCATCAACTCTTCAGGAATCATTACACCAGACACACATTCTAAGCTTCAAAAAAGTTCACTGCAAACACGCAGTATCATAACACTGATCTGCTCTAGCCCAAGTCAGTTTGCTTTGAAAGACAAAAAAAAGGGCCAAACAAATAAACATACTAGTAGTCAAAATGAGAAGGCAAGTGAATTTTTACAACCAACAGCTGCCTCCAAAATAAAATTAGGAAAAATCTCCTTCTTAAACTATCAGCTCCATGGTCTCAAAAGAAGGCTAAAAGGCTGGCTACAGGACCCTGAATTGCAAGCTATACTATTCCCATTCTGTCTTTTTTTCCCCCTTAATTACTTTAATGTTTGGTAGAGTGAAGCAAATTAGAAAATACATCATTAGTCTTTTTTTAATTATCAGAAGAATAAAAAGCTATTGTTCATCTGATCTACAGACTGATCCAAGTATGGCAGCAGACACCAACCTAAAGAAACAAGCAACAGATGAATGGAGTGAAATGCAGCGGAGTGATGAATGGGGTTTTAGTCAGTTTGTTCCACAGTTTTCCAAGTGCAAAATAAGATTACACATTTTTAATAATTAGACAACAATGGCTTTCAAGACACCAGGTAGATGAAAGCCTACATGATCCTCCTCAATGGGCTCATGACTTCAGTGAGTCAAAGGGGGAAAGCAGGAGATAGCAAAAAGTGCTTGTTCAGGAAACCAACCCAGCAAGCATCAAATCCAGCATCAATAATAAACAAAAAGAGGTGGTATTAACAGTAAACAAGGAAAAACTAAATTATGCAAAGGCTTTAAAAGGACAAGAGGTGTAAAGTCTAAAGTACGAAATGAGAAAAAGTACGGACTTCAATTTGTATTTTAAGTAAGGGTAAGAGAGTAGGTAGGGGCAATCAAGACATTATGCACAACCAGGGTTTATATCGCATACAGAATGGATGGATACATTGGGGTTACTGGGGATGACTGTGAGAAAAAGGATTCATTCACAGTGACAGAAAATTATGTAGGTGGTGACTTTAGGGTCAGAGCTTTAGGGGATCAGAAATAAACAAATATGAAAGCCAGTATGTAGAAAATCATCAGAATTTAGAAATAGCCTCTTTGAAAGGAAGGGGTTGAAAATGACACTTGGATTACGTTCTTTAGTGACATGAGGAAAGTCTCTGCAATGGGGAGAGATTGAGTGTGATTCTGAACTGTTTCTCACAGTGATTTTGTCTGTGAATCGGTATTTTTCCAGGCATGAATAACTCTGTATAATACAGAAACTGATCACAGCAACTGACAGTGGAAAACTTTCTTTGTGAAATTCAAACTAGGAAACTCATTAAAGTACAAGATATTACCTCCCCCTACAGTAGAGACTGACAGCATTCCCTCATTCTAGCAACTGTAATAAGGTCTCTTCTCTTCTTCATCCTTCTAATAACCAGAACATAGATCATGAGGTCAAAAGTGGCAGAAAAATTTACATCACCTTCAGCAGGCTTTGCATACAGCCTACAACACTTACTCTTAATTCTTCCCTCCTCCACAATTCCAATCTTAATCTACTAATTCCACAGTATTCTGAAATTCTCTAATCAGCAGCAGCAGCATGATTTGTGGTTCAGTGCTACCCTTCTGGAACATTTGTACAGGTGAATATAACCATAAAAGTATGAGAAAAGCTTCACACAAGGACAACAGAGGGAATCTACAGTTTAAAAAATCCATATATTTTCTGGCATGTATTTTGTGAGGGGGATGATTAAATATTCTATAAGCAATTAGTAAATTGTCAATAGAATTCAATAAATGTTGTTTAAAAAAAAAACCTAATTATTTGTTACAATAACCACCAACTATTGCCATTTTGTTTGTGAAGGTTTGTAAACTACTTCCATTTGAGAAGTAATTGATTCCATTTTTATCATTTGCTCAAGTTTATGTGGTTGTTCACATCCAAAGAGATGATAACATCTATTTGCAGCAAATTATACATTAAATTCCTCATTCAAAAGCTGTAATGGAAAACAAAATGCTAATTTGTGCTGTAAACGGAAGTACAGAATCATAATCACTCATTGTTAACATTAGGAACTAAATTGCTCCTGCAAATAATAAAATGGGTTAAAAATGTGGAGAGCTTTAGCAAGCCAAAGTACCAGTGCCTGTTATTCTCTCATGTTATATTACAAGTGATGAAATGAACCTTTCCTCTTCAGGCCAGCACAAACTGCCCCTTTTTGAGGGAAAGAATAATGGCCTTATGATTGCAACATAAGGGTGCGTGTCAGGTGACCCCTTCTATCCGTAAGTCTCCAACCAGCTTCCCACATATGGGCTTCCATGCACTCTCTGCTAGACAACCTCAACTGGATGCAAGGACTGTCTACACAAGCAAGTACTGTACACCTGTGAATCTGGAAGGGTCAGAGGACCCAATGTCTACACTCCATGCTCTGCACCACGCACTTCAAGGTACGGTTTGATTATTTAACTTCACCCTAGATCTGATCTCATCTCATTGGCTGAATATAAATTTGTAGCTCAAATGTGCTAGGGGTACTCCTGGAACGCAGTCCAGCTTTATCCAAAAGGAATTCTGATCCATTGCAATGAGATCAGCCTACAACACTAACCAAAGCACAGCAGCGTTGGGATGAATGCAGCACACTCCTACCTTCAAGAAAAGTGCTAGCGTAGACACACCTCTCATCATTTTGGGTCACAGTGAGTTCACGTGGAACCGCGAATACCCAATTTCTCCTTCCAAAATTAGCACCAGTGTCACAAGTGCTATAACCAGAGCAAGGGTCGCTCTCCTATTAATCTGTCTTCACCTTAATTTTACCTTTAGAGAGGAGACAGTAACACACAGCTATGCAGCAGAAGGAGAATCTTAACTGCCACTTGTAGAGAACACAGAGCCTAAGACAAAAAATACTGCAGAATTATTTGGCTTCCGTCCTTTTTAGCAGTTTTACAGTCCTATAAGTTTTAAATGTACAAGGAGTTTTGCTCACACAGCAGACAGACACATCATAGGAAATTAAAAAACCACCGGCACATTAGGACTGTGCACCTGCTCTTCCACATTTCATTAAGCCTCTACACCTAAATGTACGTCAGGTTCTCTCCTATGTGCATCCGTTGTGCTGGTATCCCTCAGTGATACCTTCTGGTCATGGCGAGACAAACTGGATCACAAGCATCCACAACGCCTCAGGAAAAAAACATTAAAAAACCCATTAACTTTCGGTAATTCAGATCAGATCATTATAATCTAAATTATAAGTGCCATATAATATGTTAAAAAAACATGTATATGTTTGTAAATAAGCTGCAATTTGTTATCAAGGCTTTCCTAGCTTATATTGTATAGCTCAAATCCATGTAAAATAGCTGATTTGCCAGCCTTTTCTGTTATGGCCATTAAAAAAATATAATTATGTTATCAAAAAATGAAAATTGCCTTTTAGGTGACCAAAAGAAAGTTTCACTTCCTCATGTAGTAAATCATTTTACTGCTGCCCTTTTATATTTAATACCCTTCTGCAGTACCCATTTATCTCTACACTAGCAAAGTGTACACATTGATTTCCTATGGTCTCTCTGGAAGAAGGTTCTGCTTCCCTGATGATGAGTACAAAGGGTGGATGACCCCATTCTCATTCCAATGCAAACCCTGCACTTTTACATTTCTGCTTAGATCACATGAACATTTGACCAGCTGAGAACTCCCTGCCCTCTTCCTTCAGAATGCACTGCTAGAGCTACTGACATTCTCTCCCGAACAAAAGTGTATTTTTGAAAATCCCATCTTATGTATAAAGCACTGAACAGCATTAATTCATCGCAGCCATAACTGTAACTTACAATCTGCACATGAGTTTTTCCTCTAAAATTAGATACAACAATATCTTGCCCATTTTCTGCACGTGCTTTAAAGTTGTGCTATTGTGCTGTACTGTGTAACTATTCAGTTGCTCTCCTCTGGGGCATGAGGAAATGGTTCATTCCTAGTTTAAACCGTGCTTTTCCTGTGAGATGATCCTACCATCAGAATACACTTTTCGAAACTACTGTGTTGAATGAGCAATTTAGGCATTAATCACTGAAAGAAAGAGAATCATGTTTAACAACATTTTTAATAAAGTCCATTACCTGTTTTTAATAAACTACATCTTTCTCATTATCCTATCATTTATCATTTGCTGGGATGTCGAGAAAATAGGTGTCTTCAGTTTCCCTTTCATTTTTATGGCTATTTTTTCAGCTTTGTGCACGACCACCCCTTGGAGTCAGGAAGACTTCAAATCCAGGATTCAGTCTTTTTTAAAATTATAAAGTATTTTCTGTTAATACTAAACCAGGATTGCATTTTTTTCTTAACTAATTTAGTTTTGACAGCCTTCTTTTAATTTGCACAGATGTTACAGGCTCTGTTAAAATGTAACTTCAGTTGAATGATGGTATTATTTCATTGGTTTTCACCACCAAATAATGTACAACTATTGACTGAGTCTTTTTCCATTTAAGAAACACATCTTCAAAAACCATAAAGTGCACTGTCCAGTCTTGTACAGGTTGGCATCTCTCATTCAACACTCATACACAGACATACTCAGTATATGCTATACACATGCAGGGCATTAACACAAATTAATCTAGCATGTTGCCGTACCTGTGTAGATTTCGTGTTCTACTACTCAAGTAACATTAAAGAAAAAAAGACCAGAAAATATGGAAACAAAAGTAAGTCAATAAGTCTATTTTGGTCAATTGCCCCTGAGAAGTGGCCACTGGTCATACTCTAAGTTAAAGAATTAAAATGTGTGAAAGCAATATACTACACTCAGTTCAACTCCCCAAAAATACTGGCAGAAAGCTATGCTAGGGCACTTCTGTCCCTGCTCATGTAAAGACAAAGAGGGAACCCACAAGACTGGCTCTTAGCTTCATCTTTCACTGACTTACTAATACCCACAGAATACATTTTGCCCAATTATGTTGCACAATGCACTGCTATGTTTGAAAACACAGGACAATGAAAATGGTGCCAGTTACTAAGTCCACAGCTGAGAGTTGCAGGGAAAAATCTCTGAAATAATGACATCAATCAGGCAGCTTACTCCTCATTTTACTTCTGTACTGCAAGGATTCTGACGTCAAATCAAAATAAGTATCCAGATTTATGTGTTAGTCATAGAATTTCATTCACAAACTACATTTCAAATTATTTTCAAGCACTTCCCAAGCACATAGATTAGTAACGCAACAACATATCCAATTCTTAACTGGAGAATGAAAAATAATTAATACAAATAATGCTGCCAGTTCAGCATAGACAGGTTATGCCGAGAAATATTATTGCTCTTGAAAGGCTGAATACCCCTAGCAGCACTTAGAAATAGCTGTTATTTACTCATGACTACTAATTAAGAAACAGACGTAAAGAAAATTTCCAGAAGACACACTCAGGAAGGTTACGGTAAAAATAAAGAATCAGAAGTAGAGTGACAGTCTAAAAATGAAGAATACAGAGTAAATCAATAGGAAATCTGATGGATATTCCTTCATCTCAGTTTTATACACACTAGCAAGACAACACAGGTAAGTTTATGCAACCACAGTTCAAAGTTCTCAGGATTTAAGTCCACAAGTTTGACTGCTCTGGAATTTAGCATGATGGTTAAGTCCCTGTACCACAATAACTATAAAAGAAGACAGCAAGCTTCAGGAGAACACTCAATCTTTTTGAAGTTATCCTTAATAATGTGACGTCTTATTTGTAACTAATATGGAGCCTTATATTCTGGAAGACTATCTAAGAAATTGATTCAAAACAGACTTCATAAAGTTTCTAGACATGATTTCTCCATTACAAGCATTTTTGTGATGCACTTTGAAATTTAATATGCAATGGAAAAGCTCCTTCCAAGAATATTACCAACAAATCATGCATATAAGCTTGTGCTTAAAAACGAACTGCAATAATGCACCAAAATATAAAGGTTGAAACACATCTCTCAAACTCCCTGAATTATAAAGCAAACATCATAGCTCTCTTTTCACAGCTTCCAGACAGTATATTATGCTTCTAGAAGTCACTGTTCTCTTTAACCTGACTGGTTCCATTGTTGAGTCGTATTTTGATTACTTATACTCTCATTAAAGCCTTGAGATGCCAGGAAAAGATCCTCTGAGAAAGCTATGGCTGAGCCGCTATTGATATTATACAAGGGATCCTTTTACCTCGTAGAAGATGTTGAGAGTGCATCATATTGATTTGGAATAAAATCTATTTTTCCAGTAGTCAACCCATCTTCTCATATCAGCACTTTTTTTTTAAGTTTTTCTGTTTCCTGTTTTGTTTTAAACAAAACAAATTCTATTTCGGCTATGTTGCTAAATTTAGCAAGAAGGTTTGAAAGCTTTTTTTTTTTTTAACTCAATTCAGGTAAAAACAAACAAACACGAATATGGCTGACAGTCAAGTCTGAACCAAGTCTGCCTTTTTAAGTGCTAAAACTTGTAAGAAAAATGTATTTGCAGCAAAATCCCACATTCATTTTGATTTCATATTCAGACTAACATCTACCGCTAATCCTCAGCTGATGAATTTGACTGATATAAATGGTAACGTAATACGCAAAAGATGAAAATAGAAAGGAGCCTTGAGCACCAGAAAGAATATGTGTCTTAAAAATTCTTCTCATCTTCACCCTGGAAGCTCTTGCAAGCTCATCTGTTCGTCCGTTGTAATGCTATGTAATGATTACACCTTCTCCTTCGANGCCACGCCGAGTGCCGGGCCCGGACTCGGGGCAGCCCCGCCGCGCTTCCGAGCGGCGGCTCCGGCCGCGCCCTCCCGGCCCCGTCACGGACCGGCCGAGCTCCGCTGTCCCCGCACACCCGCCGGCCGCGGGGCTACCAGAGGGGCTCCGGATGGCTTCGCCGAGCCGGAGGGGCTCCGGCGCGCCCGGGAGACGGCGTTCCAGCGCTGGTTCTACCCTTGATGCGCGTCTGGTCCCCACACGAGCCCCCCTCTCCTCGGCGCACGCCAGCCTGACTTGTTCCCCGCCGGGAAGGCTCTCCCGGCCGGGGCGGCACAGCCGGCGGGCAGCTGCACCCGGCACGGAGCGGCGCCTGCCGCGATGGGCCCGGCGGGGGTCTGCTCGCACCCGGGACACAGAGATACGTCTTTATTTATTCGGCTGCCCCGGACGAGCAGGCTGTCAGGGCTTCGGAGCCCCATCGCGCCCGGGCTCACCGGCCGGCCGCTGCCGAAGGGCGGCCCCGCTCCTCGCCGCTCGGCGTTGGCAACTCCCGGAGCAGGGAAGCGCGCACAGCTTCTCCCTGCCTCGCCGTGAGGTGTAACCTCAGACTGTTAACTGCTAGTTTGGGGGCTTCAGTCGCCTGGAAATTGGGGTCGTAGGGCTGCACATTTTCCCTTGAGCTCAGCGGGCTCTGTCCCCCGCAGGGAGGAAGCGGAGANGGCTATGTTGCTAAATTTAGCAAGAAGGTTTGAAAGCTTTTTTTTTTTTTTAACTCAATTCAGGTAAAAACAAACAAACACGAATATGGCTGACAGTCAAGTCTGAACCAAGTCTGCCTTTTTAAGTGCTAAAACTTGTAAGAAAAATGTATTTGCAGCAAAATCCCACATTCATTTTGATTTCATATTCAGACTAACATCTACCGCTAATCCTCAGCTGATGAATTTGACTGATATAAATGGTAACGTAATACGCAAAAGATGAAAATAGAAAGGAGCCTTGAGCACCAGAAAGAATATGTGTCTTAAAAATTCTTCTCATCTTCACCCTGGAAGCTCTTGCAAGCTCATCTGTTCGTCCGTTGTAATGCTATGTAATGATTACACCTTCTCCTTCGAAACACCTTTCCTAATCATGCATATTTAATTCCACTTTGTGTATATATCCTACAGTTTATATAGTCCTGCTATAAATAGACCTTCCGCATTCTGAATTATCTCCCGCGTTTTCCCTTAGATACAGTTCAACACTGGTATTTAGAACAGATCAACTCTGGATTTGCCAGCAATTCTTCCTGCTTCCATTGTGATACGGCTTGCTCTCCTGAAAGGGGATGTAAGGGAACCTATCATTTCACAATGACATTCTTTCACCGAACTGTTTCGCTACAGAATGAAACTAACTTTAGATAAAGGAGCTGGTTTAAACCTGATTTTATTGTCTGCGTTCCTAAGCATTTTCCCCCTCTGATGGTTTCAAAGGAGTCTTCCCTGTAACTGCCTGCCTTTTATATCAGGCATGAGCCCTTCTCAAATCCCAGTGACTTGCACGGGCTCGCATTTAGCAGGACAATAACGCACGTTCTGTGCTCATACAAGCACACCGGCACCGGTGTGTGCCCTCGGTACGTGCAGAGGAANTGCAACTCCCGGAGCAGGGAAGCGCGCACAGCTTCTCCCTGCCTCGCCGTGAGATGTAACCTCAGACTGTTAACTGCTAGTTTGGAGGCTTCAGTCGCCTGGAAATTGGGGTCGTAGGGCTGCACATTTTCCCTTGAGCTCAGCGGGCTCTGTCCCCCGCAGGGAGGAAGCGGAGAGATGACTCCCCTCGTCCCCCCGGCTCTCCCGCCCCCCCGCGGGCACCACCGCCCGCACAGCCCGGGGCGCCTCTCGTCCGCTCCGCGGCTCGCTTCCATCCGCTGCCCAACTTTTCCTGTCACGCCAGCGCCAGAAAACCCCTTCCCCACGCACGCACGCACACACACACCGGTGTAGTTTATAAATGACAGTTGCCTATAGACTTTCACCAGACAAGCAGCGGGGGCAGCAGACTACAACAGTTATTTAATTAAAGGCGCTTCGGAGGCTCCCAGAATAGCTCTCTACCTCTGAGGCGCGATTTCTGGTTTCCCCCCGCTCTCCCCCACCGCCTCGCCAGCCGCCCCCCGCAGCCCGAGCCCCGGCGCGGGCGGGAGGGACGGAGCCGGCCGGCGTTACCCGGCTGCGCGCTCCGCATTGCACAGTCATCAAAGTTAAGTGCGTGAAGGGGGGATCGGGGGTGAATCACACAGAGAGATGGGTGAGCCGAACTATTTCCACCTAGGCAGGATCCGAAATTACGGATCTGGATGCGTATGCAGCCATTTCTGAGGGAGGAGGAAGCGGGTGCGGGGGTCCCTCTCGCACGCAGCCTGTCACTCGCACCCTGCTCCCCCGCCCGGCAAACTCGCCCGGCTGCCTCAGCGCGGTCCCTCAGTGCAGCCGAGGGCAGGCTCGGGGCACTCCGATCGAGTTGCCCGGCTGAGCCCCGAGTTGCTCCAGGGCAACACACAGCCCTCCGCGGGCTACGGCTCTCGTTCCTTAGTCCTCCTCACACTCCTCTTCCTCACGGGAGGGGAGGGGGCAGAGGGAAGGGGTCTGAAAGGCACACGGGAAGAGGCTCTTTTCTCTCATTTCTTTCTTCGGCTGATTTAACCCCCCCACCCGCAACACATACACACATGCTGAACAGAAACACTTCCAGACCCTTCCTGCACACACTGGCACCACCTTCGCTTTCCCCCGAGGAGCCGGGCGGGCGCAGCGGCGGCGAGCGCGCAGCACCGGCCACCTCTTACCTGGTTGTAGGAGGTCTCCCAGGAGGAGGTGTAGTTGTAAAAGAAGGAAGAGAAGCAAGCGTCTTCCGACAGCCCGCAGCCAGCCATCCTCTGGGCGCAAAACCTCTTCGGGAAGGCACGAGCAGCCCTCGCAAACTCTTGCCTCTTGCGCGGTCGCTGCCGCCGCCGGCGCTGCCCCCGCGGAGCGGTGCCGACAGCTTCGCGCTGGCGGCGGCCGGCGCGGTGCGTGCGGGGGAGCGGGGCTGGCTGGCTGGCTGGCTGGCTAGATGGATGGGTGGGTGGAGGGATGGAGGCGCGGGTACCGCGTGTGTCTGAGTGTGTGAGCGCGGCCGTTCGCGGCGGCACCGANCGAAGTTGTCGCTCCGTTCGCAGCCGTGTGGGCACGGGCTCGACACCGGCGCCGCAGCCCGGCCGCTGGCGCCCGGGAAGAAGGGGGCGGGAAAACCGACGGGAAACTTCTCAAGAGCCGTCCTGACAGGTGCGATTTCCGCTGATTGCTCCTTTTGGGGGGTGTTTGCCTCAGCACCCGCCGCAGCCCCGCACGGGCGCCCCGGGGCACAGGGGACCCTCCCGCCCTGAGGAAGGGTAACACCGACGGCCCGTCAGCCGTCGCTAAATTGCTCATCGGACACGGCGAAGTCATGCAAAATACCATGATCTTAAAGTGTTTTCCAGGAAATTAGCGGAAATAGATTGGGTTACGTTGACTCCGCTCCTTGAGTATTGCAGACCCAGTACCTCGAGCAAGTACTTGTGACAAGGGGACCATTGTCCTCATCAGCTAACGCTGATATCACAAAACTCAGCTAATTGTGAATGTAAAGCAAATAATGTAGATGGCAATTTTTTTTTTCAGAATAACTGTTTTGTTTCATATAAAAATATATGGTTTTAACTTCTAAAAAATACTGTTTGCTTCCAAAGCTTAGCTGGGAGGGAGGGTAGTTTGTTGAGCACTACCCAGTAGTCATAACAGCACACAGCCATCAGTGGAAAAGACTAGACACATTTTTGTGGCACAACTGATCAAAAGTCCACTGAAAGTCCTCACTTCCCCTCACCTGACACTCCTAGGAAGAAAACACCATTTAGTAACACCCATGGAATCTTTTGGTCATTCCATTTGTTGAGAAAACAACTGTGGCATGAGTGTGGAAAGTATGGAATCCTGTGAAACACACTCGAGCATAGTAGAAACTCACCTTTTTCACATGAATTGACTTCGTCCAAAAGAAGGCTAGCCAAGAATTCATAATCCAGAGGAACATTTGTGGCAGACAGCTCTGTCCCAAATGATGTCAGCCTTTCATCCTGCCCTAAACCAGTTAAAAATGCAGCATGAAGAGTCCCAATAACAAAATGTAGAAAGCAGATGAGAAACAAGGTGTTCACTATGTTCACAATGATATGTTTCTCAGATTGCTCCAGTATTTGCTTTCAGAGGCTTCATCCTGTTTAGGCTGCTCATCAGTCACCCACAAAACTCACATGGCTTAAGAATTTATTTCAGCTTTTCAGACAGCAACAATTAAGGCATAAAATTCCTTGTCACTTCACCATCATTCTTGAATTTCCCTTTGTCTGAGGGGTCAGTGTTCAAAGCATCTCACTTCTAAAATTTTAGGCAATTTCACTTTGCATATTTCATCTTCATATTAAGTCTTAGTGCATTCTATTCTGACTCTATACTCCAGCATAGCCTGACCTCTGAGCTATTTATTCTATTCAGGCAAATTTTGCACTTCTCCCCCTAATATGTGATGTATTTATACACTTCAGTACGTAGCATTTTACCCTACTTCCCTCTGCTCTAGTGACAGATATACTGCCTCGCTCATGCCAAGTTCTTTAAAACTCTTAAAACAGATTATGGGTTGTTAACTGTTTGGGATTTTTTCTTATCTTTTTCCTTCAAACATTGTTCCTCACCCCGCTGATAACCATTTGGTCTAGCTCAAAATCTCTTCATTTGAATTTCAGAGAGTTCCTCTGGGGGACCATCACTGGTAGGAGGTTAAGCTTAATTGCACAGTGATCAGTTACCAGTGGAGATGTGGTTGTAGTCTTTGCTGGTAGCTGTGAACTACTCCCAACCTTTTCAAGATCTCGAAGAGTGCACTTCTGCTGGCAGCAAAACAAGACCTGAAAACTGACAGCCTTATGTGTTGCTCCTGCAGACCATTTGCAGTGTTTTCAGTCAACCAGCCATTACTGAAATGGCCAATAATCTCTTTGTCTGTTGTGTGAGTTAGCTCACTAACATCATGGTCACCGTGATGGTGGTGGTGAAGTAAAAAAACTGTATGCTACTTCTATTACTACAAGTGTGTAACCAAACATAATAAAATCCACAAATAGCTCTTGCCTATTATCCCATCCCAGTGCACTAACAGCTCCACAGAAAAGATACTAAAAGTGTATTCAGTTTTGTAGACAGGAAGGAGTAAAGTGGAGATAAATAAACTCTTGTAAAGAATTTGGGAAAATGGATTGGTGAGGGGTGGAGGCAAGCAAAAGCCATTAAATGTTTGAATAACAAAAGTAATCTCAGGATAACCATTAATATTCCATTGGTGCTGGGAAAAAAAAAGGCCTGGTGCAGATGAAATCATGGAAAAATCACTCAAATATCTTCAGAGATGCATAATACTGTGCAGTTACAATGTACCAGGGTACTAGATAAAGACTGTCAAAGCACTAGAAAAGCATCTTATTAAATACAATCTAGAATTTAATTTGCTTTGCTCTTTGCTTCCATGTTTTCACCTTAAAGATTTTCAAAGTCTAATAAGATGGAAACTTTTCTTGAAGGAGTCGGAGAGGGGTGGAATTTATTCCCAAAATAGATTTTGCAAGTAAAAAAAGAGAATTGGGATGAAACTTTTGAATTAGACTGGTCTTGCCTTCTCACAGACAGCGAGAGGCTGATGCATTGTGTTGGGTTTGGCTGGGATACAGTTAATTTTCTTTGCAGTAGCTGGTGTGGGGCTGTATTTTGGATTTGTGCTGAAAACTGTTGATAACACAGGGATGTTTTTGTTATTGCTGAGCAGAGCTGACATGGCATCAAGGTCTCTCTTCTGCTCCTCATCCCACCCCACCAGTGAGGAGGCTGGGGGTGCACAGTGAGTTGGGAGGGGACACAGCCAGCACAGCTGATCCCAGTTGACCCAAGGGATATTCCATACCCTGTGGCATCATGCTCAGCACATAGAGCTGGGGGGAGAAAAAAGAGACGTTTTGAGTGATGGTGTTTGTGACCCAAGTCACCCTTCTGTGTGATGGAGCCCTGCTCTCCTGGGGATGGCTGGACACCTGCCTACCCGTGGGAAGGGGTGAATTTATTCCTTATTTTGCTTCGTCTGTACACATGGCTTTTGCTTTATCTGTTAAACTGTCTTTATCTTAGCACAGGAGTTTTCTCACTTTTATGATTCTCTCTCCCGTCCCACTGGAGGTGGGGAAGGAGCAAGTGGCTGTGTGGGCCTTTGCTGCTGGCTGGGGTTAGACCATGAAATGCACCAAGGCAAGACTGGGCCAAGGACTGTTGTTTGAGACAATAAATGGATTTTATCTTAGTATCACCAAGTGCCAGGTATTGTCAGAGACCTGTCAAAGAGGAAACTAGTATCTTGTTACAGGCAAAGGCCAGAGCATCTTCCTTTTCTTTATGCAGAGTGATCTCTTTAGAAACTTCTTGAAGAGCAAGGAAGGCTTCTAGAAGTCTTTTGGTTTGAGAAGCATATGGAGAATTTGAGATAGAAAAGCCATCCCTGTGCAACTTGTATGTTCCATGTAAGAAGACAGATTATCAGAACAATCCCAAGGAATCACAGTTCAACTCAGCTGCAGCCACTAAATTAAGATTCTGTAACAGAAGATTCTCTAACTCCATGGCTGTACATTTTGTTTAGGTAGCTTAGTGTCCCCCAGTAGTCAGTGTAGCATCTAAGCTGAGTGCTGTGTTCCCCATATTTTTAAAGCTTGTGATCATAAACACCTCAAAATGTTTTTGAGTACTATTATTTTATTCACTGTTGTCACTTGTGTTAGCAGATGTGTAACTTTACCTGACTTCATTAGTTGAAAATCTCTTCTCAGAGGGGAAGTCTATAATATCAGATATTCTGAAATGAAGTTAGAAGCTGTCCATCTATCTTATTTGCAGGTAGAAGAAAAAGGGAAAAAATAAACTACTTTCTTTGTAGCCTATTCATAAGTGCATAAAAAGTCAATTAAAACAGTCCATAAAAATTGAAGAGGAAAGGCTTTAGAAGTCCACTGATAGGTTTTCTATTAGGCTAATACCTTAAAGCTTCCTTAGCACTTTCCAACAAATCATTTTATTTGGCTTCATGAACACCTCTGGAGCTAGGTATTACGTCTTTTTTAATATTTGAGGAGATCAAGAGTGTTAGTACCAGACCCTTGGAAAAGTCAAGCAACGTTGTTAGACAATGTTTATAAAAGCAATTAGCCCCAGAGGAGTAAAAGCCTACTTAAAGCAGAAATAAGTGGAGATTTCAGAGTGTTTAGGTTTCTAACTTTGAAGATAACTTGTGTCTGTAATACAAAAAGGTAAGATTAGACATAATTGAGAATCAAACTACAAGTGGATGAGAACACAGCAACCGTGGTCACCTCTAAAACATCTTTTCAGTGTTCTTTTTTTCCACTGGCATTTTACTGTATTCTAGGTAAAATCCAAATAGCTTTTTTCACCTTAACATGGCTACACAGCCCAGTTCCAAGCTACCTGAGAGACCTGGAGTTCCCAGAACAGCTTCTGCACATTGGATTCAGCAGCCTCAGCAACAAGAGCTATAAGTGCAGAGTTTCCAATATTAGGATAACAGCTCAAGATTATTCAAAATACAGCTTTTCTAAAGTATCCTAGGACACCACTTCAGCTACACAATACCATTTAAAAAATACTTGTGGTTATTGTGCAAAACAAGTGATACCCTTATTTCAGAAAGTTCAGTTACACCAAAGAAGTAACTCGCACTGGCTTTAGTACTCTTGGTCTCCAATCCCAAAGCTGAGTTCAGGCCTTAAACTTTTGAAGAACATCAAGACCTGGAATGCAACTCATTTTTTTAAGTTTCCTAGAGGTGAAGATTGCATAAGCTGTTGTGCTTCATCCAAAAGCTAAAAAAATAATTGAAGCTAGATGACTGCTAAGACAGGATAGCAGCTCCAAGGGAAAAAAAGGACAATAAAAAACTACTTTTTTTTCGGTGCTGCTACATAAGATCATCAGAAATGAGTAACAAGGTTCTCTAAAGCCATCTAAATGGAAAGACCAACTGAAAATACTCAACTGCCAAGAAAACAGTACATTTCTCAAAATGTTTTGATCTCACCATCCCTCTATTATTTGCTTTGCCTGAGTTCAGATTCAGTTGCTTGCTCTTCATCCATGAGCTAATTCCATCTAAGCATTGGGTCATCATGATAATTGAAGTTACATGAAAAAGGCAACTGAATGAAGTAAAGCTGATTATTCAAAAAGAAAGAAAAAAAAGTGGCAGGAGTTTTAAAGCTAGATTACATGAATTTTGCTCATCTCAAAAATGCAGGAAATTATTTTCCCTGAATTTTGCAAGATCAAGTGTGCCACTGATTAAAACTTTGTCTACTGAAGTGGAAGAGCAGAACACTGATGAGTTTGATTGTCCTGCAAGCAAGATATTTTCAATGAGACTGTTAACAAAATGAAGCCACTATGATAATTTAATTCCTAGTTCAGGCCTTCCAGCAGCTTTTCAACATGAGTAATCTCCATCAGTTCAATACCCCCAAAATTATAAATAACAACCAGTGAATACATGCCATTCAAATGTCAGCAGGCATGAACTTATGAGGTAGTTCATAACTTTTACAGCCTCATCACCAATTAACAATGTAAATAAATTGCTAAAGCCCTATCAGATTATAATTTCCCCAAAATAACATTCCTGTGATTATGTTTGTGTGATTATAGTTATGAAGTAACTAATCAGAGCTGGGGGGAGAACCCTAGAATAACCCAAATTAGCAGGAATCAAGATGGTTAGCTTGTCATGAGTCCCTGCTTCTAGTGTAAGTAACTTTCCATCTGAGAACCACCCCCCAGCTATTCTGCCAGCTTCTGGGTACATTTGGCTCATTAGCAAAGTACTGAGTGATGAAAAAGGAGTGGACTCAGCA
The DNA here is from genome assembly GCA_013400635.1 of Hypocryptadius cinnamomeus. Lineage (NCBI taxonomy): Eukaryota > Metazoa > Chordata > Aves > Passeriformes > Zosteropidae > Hypocryptadius > Hypocryptadius cinnamomeus. Next base: position 5,588 of record VYZP01057675.1, on the reverse strand, counting down.
TTATTTTATTGGTCACAGTAAAGATGTTGTCTAAGGATGGATGTACTGAAAGGTGTGAGATCTCCTCAATGCTCAGATAATGAAAAAGGCAGGAGGCTTCACCTAATTCATCATATTATTCAAAGTTCATTGATACAGAAGTAGCACCTTCCCATCACAAACTGTATTACAGACTCAAACAATATTTAGCTACTCCTTTGGCACTACATGCTGTATCACGTGGGAGGGAACGTGGAGGAGGGAGGAAAACGGACTCCCAGCCGTACGTACTAGAACATGGGGAAATTGCATTTAACTGTCTTTTGCAAAAACCCAATAAAAACTTTGATCAATACAGAATTCCATTTTTACACAAGAAATACCACAAAGAGGCAGCAAAGCCTCAGAAATAATTAATAGATGTTTCAAAGGGTTTTGACAGAACACTAAGTTTTGATTTCTTTTGTGACATCATATTCAAGCCAATTAAGAAAAACAAACCTTGTTAGGAGAAAACCTAGGCACACATTTGTACCAGAAATGGCTCTGCAGCTTGTAAGCCCATGTCCTTTTCTTTACATATTGGCCAAAATCAAGGGAAAAGAATAAACTGTTTTTCTTAAAGCAGGTTTTTTCATGTTGAATTTTTTTAAGTAGTAAGAAGAAAGATTTGCTGTTGTGCCTTTGTTCCTCATTTAGGAAGTTCTACTCTGAGTCTAGAAAACCCAGCATTTATAGAGTTGTTTTTATGATCAAATTAGTTTGCTAAAAATAAAAGTAAATTAATTTCTGAGACTTCACTGTACCTAATGAGAGATCTAAACTTTAGTCTCATATCAAGCCATTAGACTACAAACATTTGGATGCTTTAACTTTACTTGCAAAAATAACATCCATTAGAGACAATTATTTTGTGAAAAACAAATGTGATTATGAATGAGATCTCAAAGTGAGATTTTCCTGTTCACTTTTCCTTACATAAGTCTCCTCCAGAAACAAGCAGGATTTCTGTAGGCTGCAGAAGAGTCAGAACCACCACATTACTGTTCAACCTTGTATTTGACAATGCTTGAGAATGCAGAAAACAGACATTTGAATAGTGTTTGGATTTACATAGCAGCAAGTCCAGCAAGGAGCTTGAGAGCAAAAACACTTTAACACTGGCTTGTTTACAAGGAGAAACTGTTCATTGTCCATAAATTTACAGAATATTAAATGTCAGTTTTCAACAGGGTACATATTGTGAACATTAGGTCTGAAATTTTAAATTCCTGCCAATTCTTGTATTTGATTTCTGCTCTTAATCAAAGTATGTGCTTAAAGTATGTAGAAGTAGCAGTAATTTGAGTTTACTTCCATTATATTGTATAACCAGTAACACATTGGAACAAAGCTGTCAATGCCCTCTTGGACAGCTGCTTAGAGAAACATATCGTGACTCACACTGCTTCAAACTTGCTGCTGCTCCTGCTGCACAAACTGTAAGCCTTTCTGTACAAATTGTAAGCCTTTCAGAAAGGGTTCAAAGGGCATTTATTTCTTTAAAAGAACAATACTATCCCTGTCACAGTAAAGGCTTATCAGTTACTTGTTATTCAACATGCCAAATGAAATAACCTCAAAGATACCATCCTAAGGTTTGAAAGGTCAAATTAAGTCTGTGAGTCTTTAAAGCAGTACACGAATTTTGATAGCAAACACTAGCATCTTCATAAAGCTGAAAAGGTTGATTTTTTGAGGTAAAAACTGGTTACTAATATAAGAAGTGATTTGACTGCACAGCTGAATATTTAAATAGACAAAGCATTCAGGAAATACATCTACCAATATCCTCCACTCAATGGAGCCTGGTAAGAGCTGATGCTCTAAGTGTTTATTGTTTATGCTGCTGGAAGCAATGAGGCTGGGAACATTAATGGAATAGGCTCACAAAATAAACACTGAATTCAAATGGAAGGCAAGAGGCCTACTTTAGCTAAAGGAATAAGACCAACCCAAAATAACACATGTTTAAAGCCACAAGAAATATTTATTATCAGCATTAATTTGTGCTATGTTTTATTTTTCTATACAACAAAACTACTGCATAGCTTTCACAGCTGGAAGAACCACTCAGAGCTGAGATGTACACAAATGAAAATTATTTTATCATCTGTCCAACATACATTCAGTGTTCCTGAGAAACCACTATATTTGAGTTGAAACTGCAAGATCAAACACCTACAATCAGCAGAACTAGTCTTGTTATCTATAGGAATGTTATTTTACTGCCATTACCATATTTAGTTTAATCCCTTGATAGTGGAAGCTTGGATCTCCTTGATGGCAACCACTTATCTCAAACACATCAGTTCCAATTAAGAGGCAGCCCAAGCTTGTCATTTGTGAAAGGAAAAGAGAAGAGGGGGGGCAAATGCTCTCATAATGGTTTCATTCTGGTTATAAAGTTGCCTGTTTGAAGCTTAAAAATATGAGACATCTGTATTACTGGGAACCAATGCCCAATTCTAGAAACAGTTCCAGGAAGCATACATACCCCAAAACAAAGCTACCAGTGTCAGAGGTACTAGTAGAAAAACGAACTAGGCTGACCAAGTAGATAATTTTTCCCTCTGCTTCACATAAATCTAATATCACATACATAGTCATAAGGTTAAATAAATTTATCAATAAACTAGCAGAGTAAGTTAAATAATTTTGAAAGGTCAACAAACTACCAGAGTAAGATTATACTTCTAAGAGTAAAGTATGTTTAGTATTAAAATCCTCAGCTGTTCTAAAACCAAGATAAATGTCTAATCTTCACGAACTACAGTAAGTGAATAAATTTGTGTACTTTACAGTACACTCTCTGCTTTCTACTGTCATGGTGTGCTATGGCTTTTTATTGCTATACATGATCAGCAATGAACTAGAGCAATCTGATTACAAATTAATAATTGTAGCTGGACTGGATGGCAGGAAAACTCTTTACCTTTTGATTTCTGCTACAGTATCTTTTCAAATGAAACCACGACAATAGTGAAAGCTAATGTCAGCATTTTTGCTTTAAACTGCATTTTTATGGCAAATAATGAGCAGTTTTCAGTATGCACCATGTAGCAGTGCAGGATGCAAGTTACATGTCACAAACCAATGCTGTGTCACAAGCCCTGATCCAAAAAGGGAGGTGGTGATCAGACAAAACTGACCCAAGTGATACAGAACATACCAACCCAGGCTGGCCCACGCCAGCTGCTCTCTACCTTCCATGAATGGGCAGAGGTACAAAGGATGAAGACATTCCCATAAACCCCAAAGGAACGTCAGCATCTGTCTTCAGTACTGCAGGACGTACAGATCTCCCAAAAGCAAGAGTTCAGGGGTTTTTATGACATCAGAACACGGCAAAGCATGGACTCACCATTTATTCTATTCCCTGACAAAAATTCTAAGTGCTAATCTAAACACAGTATTAACTGGTCACTTCTTTTTATCTCCATAGTGAAGATATGTACCTAGCCACGTGTACTTAGCCATTAGTAACTACCTCTGTGTCTAACAAACCTAAATACAGTCATTATCTCACACTGATACTAGCCCTTTACTGCACTGAGGTATTACACAGCAGCACAATTAAGACTGAAGACTTCCTCTTTTCAAAAAATATACCCCTTTCACTTAGTACTGTTTTCCTGTCACCTAATCCATATTCTGTATTTCCAAAAGTCTCCCACTATAAACAATTTATTATATACAAACCAAGTATTTTCAAAAAACATCAGAATGTCTCTGATAAAAAGATCACTCTAAGTAAACAACACATCACTTTTTCTTTTAGATTGTTCCAAAGCAGGTAACCAGTTAATCCTAAAGAGCAGTTCATCTCTGCTCCAAAACACATGTATACTCTTGACTAGCAGTCTGAACAGTCTAAAGCAGTGTCAGTAAGGCAGACAACATAGCAGAACAGCAAATGTTGCAGCTGCTGGGGGCAGCTTTGTAGTTTATTTGGGAACCCTCGCTCCACAGACCAGCAGAAAGAGCTGCAGTCAGTTGTGGCTTTTCATGGAACAAAACAGAAGCTGAATTTCTATTTGACACCAGCAAACTCTTGATTTCCAACTTTTCCCCTTATTTACTGACTGCATGCTGTGTAAGTATATAAGCAGCCAGAGCTCTGACAATGGGCAGGGCTCTGAGGACTTTTAACATGTTTAAGAGGGAGGCAGTAACCACCCTACGCTCACAGATAAAGCAGTCTAATTTCTATGCCTCCTTGGTCTCTGCGCAACCTTTTTTGACATTTTTCCCATCAGAAAAAAGGAAACAAGGTTTTATCTTTCAACACTGAACTTCAAAAAAACCCCAGAGCTACTCTCAAACCTAAGTTCCTCTGCATGCATCTGCTGTACCCCTGAGACAGCAGTAGCTAAGGAGGTGGCACCTGATAGTTTCCTGTTGGACTCAGGAAACATCTTACTTCAAGAAGCCCTGCTGTCCCTGTCATTACTCCTTCAGAGATAGATAGTGACTCCTTAGACACCTGGCTCCCCTCCCACTGGCTATATGGCTCTAAAATTACATCAAAAGTGAGATTTGCAGTAACTCTAAGATATCCACAGTGATTTAAGTGAGTCTGTGTTTCTGCCCTGAACCCCTGAATGGCCTCAGTTGAGATCAGTACCAGGCAGAGAACAGACTGCACAAAGCCATAACAACCCTGGGGCCATTCTCCACTACTCAACTGTTAACAAAAGACTCCATACACAGTACATACAGTCCCCTTTAAGAAAATGCTTTAGTCCTAAACTCAAGTATTGCAAGTGCTTTGTGAGTTCTTCAATAAAGGGGTGTGTTTTTCAGGAATACACAAGTATCAAATGCAATAGGTTCCCCAGGTGTCAAGGCTTCCATGTCTTCCTGAAGCACTATCCCCCAGACTCCATCAGCATTCCAGCAGGAAAGCTGGTTCCTGTTGCTTGCAGGAGGGGTGGGGCACCCTGCTCTGTCCCCAGTGACAGCTAGGACACCACTAGCCTTCCAATCAAGCCCAGGTGTCACCAGCTTAATTGGAAGGTGGCAGGGTTGCACAGCTGTCAGAGTTTGGCCAGTAGTATTTGCATTCCTAGTAGCAAAGGCAGAGCACAGTTAAAGAGCCCAGGTCAGCTGTCACAGCCCAAGCTGAGCTTGTGGGTATGACAATTTAAGGAAAAAGAAAACCACCAAAAACAAGCCAAAGTCTTTCCTGTGTCAAGTTCCACTCACAGCCATAGCCATCTGCTCCCCCATCCCCAAGGACTTAAGCTACAGCAGCTGATGCCAGCTGGTTCTGGGGTCCCTGAGGCATTTCAAGCAAAGAACTGTCTGTGGCCCCTGCCAGACCTAGGCAAAGTCATGCAGAAGGTGGTTCTACATCGTTCAGCTGAAGGCTGCACACAAATACTAGAGCAACTCTTACCTGGGGAGCAGCCAGTTTCAGAAGTGCACAAAGCAGCCCCCTCTGCTCACCACACAGAGGATAAGCAAGTCATCAGGAAACCCCACATATCCAAGTCATTCTAGAGCAGCAATTTGCACATTCAGGAATTCTAGTTTGAAATCCAGCTGCTTAAATTCAGAATCCCTGT